>JBBPOM010000447.1:0-26165 GCA_038091455.1 Leccinum uliginosum
ATCTGTTCTATTTCGCTCTGACGCGCTGTGTTGCCGCCGGAGTAACCCTTCGGGATGTCGAGGACGTGTTGAACAAAAAGGCCGCCAAAGTCACCCGGCGGCCAGGCAATGCAAAACCTCAATTTACGTCAAATGACAGGAAATCGCAGGATGCCGCAAAGGGTCTCTCGAAGCTGCAAGCTAACATGGATCCAAGTGTACCCATATCCATGCGCACGGTGGATCTGTCAACTGTCCGTCTCAACGAGCGTGCTCAGCTGTTGAAGCGCCCCGTGTTGAAGTCCGATGAAATGATTGCCAAGGTCAAGCCAATTGTCGAGGATGTTCGCAAGAGAGGCGACGCTGCACTGCTCGAGCTGACGGCCAAGTTTGACAAGGCGCAGCTCCAGACGCCGATCCTACTTCCGCCATTCTATCCGTTTCCGTCCGAATCCGCTGTCGCTGGGGATCTAGACCCAGCTGTCAAAGATGCCATCGATGTCGCTTACGCCAACGTGCGCAAGTTCCACGCTGCTCAAGCCCAAGATGGTCCCTTGGTCGTAGAAACCATGCCTGGCGTGACCTGTTCACGATTCGCGCGACCGATAGCGCGAGTTGGACTCTACGTGCCTGGAGGGACCGCCGTACTGCCCTCTACTGCCCTGATGCTTGGTGTCCCTGCCCAAGTAGCAGGTTGCCGGCAGATCGTGCTCGCAACGCCTCCGCGTGCTGATGGAAGCGTGTCTCCCGAGGTTCTCTATGTCGCTCACCTGGTCGGCGCGCACGTGATCCTCAGGGCTGGTGGTGCCCAAGCTGTCGCTGCCATGGCTTATGGCACCGAAACATGCCCAAAGGTCGACAAGATTTTCGGTCCCGGAAATCAATGGGTGACCGCTGCAAAGATGTTCGTTCAGAACGATACGGTGGCCCTCGTGTCCATCGACATGCCAGCTGGCCCATCGGAAGTACTGGTGAGTTTGCTTCCTGGAACGTCCTACCGAGCGTGGTGCACGTCCCGCGTGCACCGCGTTCGTTGTTCTTGTACGAATAACGAACGCGGGATTCTTCCACAGGTCATCGCTGATGAATCGTGTAACCCTGCGTTTGTTGCCGCCGATCTCCTTTCACAAGCCGAACACGGCGTTGACTCGCAAGTCGTCCTGGTGTCCTCATCCCTCTCGGACGCCAAGGTGAGGGAGATAGAAGAGGAGGTCGACAAGCAAGCGCATGCTTTGCCGCGAGTGGACATCGTGCGAGAGAGCGTGTCACGGAGTCTGATCGTCAAGACGTCTGGACCGGAAGAAGCACTCGAGTTTTCGAACGAGTATGCGCCGGAGCATCTCATCCTGCACTTGACAAACGCTTCTGATTGGGTGAAGCACGTCAAGAATGCGGGGAGCGTGTTCGTCGGACCTTATACTCCCGAAAGGTTATTATCTATTGTTTGCTCGCATGCGGGTTGGCACGACTGATTTCAACTTGCAGTTGCGGAGACTACGCCTCTGGAACGAACCACACGCTTCCTACGAACGGATATGCTCGTCAGTTCAGTGGCGTGAACACCGCGTCTTTCCAAAAGCATATTACTTCACAGGAAATCACCGTGGAGGGGTTGCAGAAGTTGGGACCGGTCGCTGTGACTTTGGCAGACTGCGAGGGGCTTCAGGCTCATGCGAACGCTGTTCGGATACGGTTGGCGGAACCATAAAAAATCAGAGGTTTGTAGACATGAATGCACCCAGTTCCAATTGCGATTACGAAGTGAGCTGCAAGGGTCCCTCTAAGAAGTACTGGTAACATATGCATAGCGGTGGGTGAAGTCTAGGATCATCAAGATCTATTGTCCGTCACCAGTGGACAGCAACGGAAACGATGAAGCTACGGAGCGGACGGACATGCTAATCTAGTTGGTTCGATAGAGTGCGCGTTTAGCGACCTTGACGATAAGTGGTGTATCGGGGAAGGAGAGATCTTCCAGGACTTGGGCATACTGAGAAAATATGCAGGCATAAGCCAGGATAAAGCCATGTCAGCACATGAAACTCACAGGTGTTGGGACATCAGCGCCGGTGACCCGCTCGACAGGTGCATCAAGGTAGTCAAAGGCTTCGCTCTCAACTATCTGGGCGCAGATTTCGCTTCCGACGCCAAAGGCAGGGAAACCGCCCTCAACGATAAGTAACCTGGAGGAATGGTTAGATCGACCAAGCTGAGGGAATTTAAAAGGACTTGCCGATTCGTCTTCTTGACTGACGCCTTGATGGTATCAATGTCGAGAGGGCGAATGCTACGGAGGTTGATGACCTCGGCTTTGATACCCTCTTTGGCAAGTATTTCTGCGGCCTCCATACTGTGTGTGACCATTTTACTGTGTGCGACGATTGTAACATCGGAACCTTCACGTTCGACTTTGGCCTTGCCGATGGGAAGGAGGAAGTTGTCGGACATGGCGTCGGCCGACATGGGGAAGGAGACACCGTACATCATTTCGTTCTCAAGGAAAACGACAGGGTTAGGATCCCGGATAGCAGACTGGAAGATATGAATGAATAAACGTGGAACGAGTGATGGACACGTACCTTGAGAAGACCTTTGCAGTCCTCAGCATTCCACGGGCTGACGACCTTGAGACCAGGAACTGAGCCATACCAGGCAGCGTAATCCTGCGAATGTTGTGCGCCGACACCTGAGGCGGCACCGTTGGGACCACGGAAAACAACGGGGCACGGTACGTTTCCGCCAGACATGTAGTACGTTTTACCAGCAGAGTTGACGATTTGGTCGATGGCTTGCATTGCAAAGTTGAAGGTCATGAACTCGCAACTGCAAGGAGGTGTGGTCAGGAAGAGCAAGGCGCAAACGAGTAGAGGACGCACACTGGTCGGAGACCAGCGAGAGCGGCACCGACGGCGAGGCCTGCAAAACCCATTTCGGTAATGGGTGTGTCGACGACACGCTTATCCCCAAACTTGTCCAAGAGGCCCTTCGTGATCTGAATTGGGGTGCAATGAGTCGTAGGCGTGAGTAGGGGAAGTGAAAAAGGTACCTTGTATGCGCCGTTGTAGCGGGCGACCTCCTCACCCAAAACGAAGACTGACTCGTCGCGCAACATTTCTTCCTCCATAGCCACGTTGAGAGCGTCTCGGACGGTCATCTGTAGGTGACATGAGGAGTAAAAAAATATGAACTGGGAGAAATGCGGACCGAGTTCTCGGACTGCGTTGCATAGCTGCGAGCGAGAGCTGCCCTGCGCAGAGGTGATAAGGCAGCGGTGCGAGGGTTGGCGATGCGAGAGAAAGCGGCGCGAAGAGCAGAGGCCATGGATGGAGTGGTTGAAGGAGACGAAAGAGAGCGGGACCCGATCAACGGAAGGAGACGGAAAAAAGACTCCGATACGTAAAGTGAATTATTATGTATGTCGTACTCGTCACCGGCGCATCCAAGTCAGTCCTCTCTCTCTATGCGCATACACGCAGCTGACTAGTAGCCATCAGAGGTATCGGTCTCGCCGTCGTCAAGTCGCTCATAGAAGAGCTCGGTGTCCGCGTCGTCGCTCTCGCTCGTTCGACCACTCCCGAACTCTCACAGCTCATCGACGCCCACCCCGACTCTCTTCTCTCCATCTCGTGTGACGTGTGAGTCTGCGCCTTCCCGCCCTCGTGAGCCATCTGCCGACACAGCACACCCCATAGCACAGACCAGTCTGCCCAGGAGCGGGCATTCAGCCAGGCACGGGATCGATTTGGTCCCGTCCTCAACGGCCTCATTCTCAATGCTGGCACGCTAGACCCCCTGACCCGCATCGACGACCCAGACGTCTCTCTCGACGCCTGGAAGCACCACTTTGATGTCAATTTCTTCTCGCTCGTCAGCACACTCAAGCTCGCCCTTCCGGCCTTGCGTGCCAGTCCCAACACCGGGCGTGTGATATTCGTCAGCTCGGGCGCCGCCACGGGAAACATTCCAGGCTGGGCACCCTACAATGCAGGAAAGGCAGCCATGAACAGTTTGGCCAGGTAGCACACTCGTATTTCCTATCTCGGTCACGAGTGACCTGATGGATCGCCTGACAGAACCTTGGCCAAAGAGGAGTCTACCATCGTTTCATTGGCAATCGCCCCAGGAAAGGTCGACACTGCCGTGCGTCGTCCACATTTGGCCTTTTCCCGAACCTGCACCTGAGACCCGCTTCCAGATGCAGCAAACCCTTAGGGCTACCGGTGCTCCTCACATGGATGTGTCCGACCACAAGATATTCCTGGATGCCCATCGGGATGGGACTTTGGTAAGGCCATCGGACGTTGGATATGTAATTGCAAATCTCTCCCTCCGTGCACCGATCACCCTAAGTGGTTCTTTTGTGCGTTACGACGACGAACACTGTAAAGAGTTTGCAAGGAAATGAATCAATACATCCCCTCTTCTATCGGAGCCGCGTGCGAAGCACTCAACTGCCACCGAAAGAACCATCCAAGAAGTCGTCGCACCCGACCGTACCTTTATATATTACTTTGCATCCTACAGGGACGCGTCGTCGTCAATCACTCCCATGACTCGCATACACGCCAACGTCGACAGCGCTGCACCCCCCACTTCCACGAAGATCATAGATATACATCACCACGTCTTTCTCGATGCCCAGAAAAAAGCAAAGAAAAACATGCTAGTCGGTTGGGTCACTCCCCCAGAAAACCTGCCCTGGCAGCCGTCGACAGCCATATCGGACATGGACGCAATGGGCATACAAACCGCAATCCTTTCTCCACCCCCTGTCGCCACTACCGACCGGACTGAAGTCAGGGCTATGAATATTCATCTGTCACGACTTTGCGCAGCGCACCCTACAAGGTTTGGTTTTCTCGCCGGGCTTCCTACCCTGAGCGACGTACAAGGTTCAGTTGCCTTGGAGCCATCACAGGGATGTCGTGCTCCCTGACGCTTGTCCCCTGTAGGTACGCTCGGCGAAATCGCCTTTGCGATGGACGACCTGGGTGCCGACGGTCTCGCCATCATATCGTCCTACGGGATCGGAAACGCCGCCAGTAAGGAACCAAGAGACCCTCCCGAGTCAACTCTATTCCATGGCATGCTCACACGGTTTTTGATTACATACTTAGAGTACGTCGGAGACGATCTTTTCGATCCCATCTGGGACGAACTCGACAGGAGGCACGCCGTCGTCTTCCTTCACGGTGCACAGACACCTTCGTCAACGCCCTATCCACATCCCTTCCTAGGGCTGCCCATCAGCGAGGCAAGTGTTCCTGTCGATCGGCTCCCATTCGTCCAAGTCAGATTTATCGAAAACTCAACTTTGCACTACCCAAAAAAAAAAAAAGGTCCCAAATGAGACGTTCAAAGCGGCCGCTCATTTGGTCGTTTCGGGAAAGAGGCGACGTTTTCACAACGTCAAGATTGTCCTCGCACATCTGGGAGGCAGCACCCCCTTTCTGGCCCCTCGCGTGGCGGCCTTGTCACACTACATGGGCTGCCCGCTCACACCGGACGAGATTCTTCGAGATTTCAGAACATTCTATTATGAAACCGCCCTCAGTTCACATCCCACAACCCTCGCTGCGATAGACGCTTTTGTGCCATTCGACCGCATTCTTTTCGGGAGCGACTATCCCGGTATTCTTTTTCCCCCTTTATAGACAGATGATTTATATGTACTGATTGCACCTCGCGTGTCAGCGGTCAGCACTACAACCTCGAAATGGTATACGAATCACTTGGAGGAACATTATGCAAGCGAACCACGCAAGCTGGATTGCATCCTGCGAGATAATGCACTCGCCCTCTTCCCGAGGCTCGGGGTCCAGACCTCGGCCAAAATTTCGTCATTTCGCCACCGACAAGGGCTGGGCTTACAACATGCAACGTCCGATAGTAAAGCATGTATTGTGCGCGGTACAGACGTGACAGGATATGAGTAAAGAATAAATCGAGGGAATCTTTTCATATAGTACCATTCGGGCAATGTCTGTTAGTTGTCTACACGCCGAGTCTGCCACAAGACAACACGCTTCAGCGACACGTCATAATGACACGGGCAACGCTCACCTTCGCTTACTATGCTCGTAAACCAGGTAAGAGATCGATACTGAAGGTACAACCTGTAAACGAGATGATGAGCCACGAGGTGCTTCAGGCACCACTAAATTAAAACCTTGGCCAACGTCGGAAACAATCCACGATAAAAACCCCTCCACCCATCCCGCTGGTATGTCTTCTGGACGACATCCCAAATGCCCGTATAGCGTTGCGGATGTCCCGGTGAGCCCGAAGCTTGCAATCGGGTACGGACTAGGTTCAGGGGATAAACACTGATGGCTCCAACGCTCCCTGAAACGCTACCGAAAGCCAGGAGTGCAAGGAAGCCAGGTTCGTCCGCCCCAGTAGAACGGGTATATGTCAGCTTGAGAGCCTCATACGTGCTCAAATCAATAGCAGAGTATCTATCAAAGGATATAAAAACGGCGTGATATTCTTGACTGACAACGTACGGAAAGACCCCAACAAGACCAATCTATAGTCGATTTAGCGGGAATAATGCAAAGTAAAGAAGAAAGAAAGACTGACAGTTAGTCCGCGATAGAACGCCCTGAACTTGCCCAGTTGCCATACATGGCGTGCTGCGCTCGCCATACTTCGTTTCTGACCAGTGTTGCTCATCATTTGTGTCTACCAAGGACTCAGCAACGAGATAGGTCAAGGGGTGAACCCAACGCGAACCTTGAGCGTTTCGATCGGGTATATACCTGCGTCGCCATGAGCAAAAGCACACTACAACAGCTTGGAACTTACTGAGCTGACTCGACAATCCGCCAATACCGCCTGACAAAAAGCGACTAGTTCCACTTATGTCCCGAGGGTCATTGACGTGATCCCAATACTTGGCAAAGGCGCGTTTCTGTCCCCAAACGCTGAGTAAGACTCGCCAACATGCACACGTGAAGCGAACGAACGGCTGTCTCGTATGCCATGAATTTTATGGCAGACTCTGGAAATATCTTCATCACAGAAAGTCCGTTTCCCGTCCAAAAAGCCAAGACGCCGCCTTCGGCGTATATACGTGCTACAGCACCGCCGATGGCCTTCAGGCCGCCGACGCTGGGTTTAGGGCCAACAGAAGCCCCTCCCATCTCAGGAACACGGGTGATCAAGAAAACTTTGAGACGGTCGAACGGGGCAGTACACGTCCTCGAAACTGGCATGAAGAAAACCGTCAACAGGCATTGCTTGCATATAAACGCTCCAGCTTCACCTGCGCCCGCCATACCACCTGCCAGAAGAAACTTGACCGCCATGTGACCTTGTAGCCAATCATGATGTTCCTCAGGCACCTCGTCATCGTCATCATCAGGCTCCCCCCAGTCGTGGTGAACGGGGGCTGGTAATTCCGGGGGGACTCGTAACGACGGCATTGGAAGGGGTCCTTTGTCTTCAGCTACTAGACTGTCATCACCTTGCGTACGTCAAAACAATTCATGGGTGGAGCACGAAAAAGGACAAGTGACAAAGGCGGCAAACCTTCCATCGTCACCCACACGGGATCCCTTCCGTCAATTCCCATAAACCTCTCCACCTCGTAATACCGGTAGATCTCGGATGTCGACACTCTCCGAGGGAGGAGTAATAGGAAATCCCGAAAATGCCGGAAGTCGATGACATGAGCATGGGGTGACTGCGTCAAAAAGGTGACGAATTCCTCTAAAGCAGTGGGAGAAAGGGTGATCCCTGGGGGACACATTAAATACCGGTGGAGCGAGTAGCATCGAGGCCACCTACCGGCATCCTGCAGTGCAACCCGGAGTTCCTCCGAGTCCAAGTGGCCATTTCCGTCTAGATCGAGCTCGTCGTGAAAGATCCTCCACAGCTCTGACATCGATCCCGTGAGTAAGGTACAGCAAGGCGATCTAGAATTTCAATCGCCACTGACCAGCCTCCTTTGTTTCCGCATAATCCCGGAACTTCGGCCAGGGTATGTGGGTCGGCCGTTGACTGGAGACATGGCCGCCACAACACCGCCGCAATAACTCGTCTTCATAGAGTCTCCGCATGTTCTCGGCATTTTCTGGCGTTAGTGACTCGCCAGGGGGGTTTTCGGGCCTGGCCGCGGTGTCCGAGCCGCAAGAGTGCGCGCAGGGCAGGCGGCGCCAAAGGTCGTGGAGTCGCCGTTCCCGGATTTTTGTCCCCTCATTCTCGCGATATTCAACGAGGTTTTGGGGGATAGGACGATAAGGTAAAGGGTCGGACCTGAGTGGTGGAATGAATGGGCGATCCCGGACGCCAGAAAGACATGCTTCGTAAAATTCACGCCTTGTGGGTTGGGGACCTGAAGAGTAACCGACCTCCGACATGGAATGAAAGGCTAAACCTGCGATTCCAATATATCAATCGCAGTCTTGTATGACAGGGGACGTCAAAAGGGCATCGTCAGGTGAGCTGACGGGCTCAACGAGGTTAGAGTTTGAACTACATTGTTTGTGACCGCTTGCTACTACTACTAATAACTTACTTAATTACAACCACATGGCAAATAGGTAATGTACGAGGCCGAAACCTGACCATAATTTATGTAAATAGCCTCGCCACTCGGCCTTGCCTTGCAATTTACAGCAAGAGACGATAAACCCACCAGCGAACTTAGGCGTCGCCGTGGTCCAAGTACAATATGGCTTTGATACAAATCCAGCTTCACAGTCCCGTGCGAAAACAGAAGAGATGCTACACTAGCAACCATGGAGTCACCGACACAAGAATGCGGATACGACCAGCGATCCGATACGCCGCAATCCGTGCGCCAGCGCCAAGCGAAGCGTTCTGGATTTTGAGGGTTGCGATATAATCGGCGGGGATGCTTCATATCTAGGTCGCGAATGCTCTAGCGATGCTTCCCTCATGGGAGGCTCCATCTTGATTGGCACCGCGTAATCAATACGGAAATTATTTTCGGGCCATTTCTCAGAGTACACCGTCGACGGCGGAGTAGTACGTGCCGGCGTACAACTCGACGTCAGAGTGGCAGACTCCGAATGCGATGCGCCTCGCTTGTGGCTAGTACCCAAGGAACACTCGTACGTCGATAGTGACGAAGGAGGCGTAGGGAGCTTGCGTGGACCATAGAAGGGTCGTGTCGCCTCAGGCCTCACTACCGGTACTGACGGCTTTACATCGCGAGTTTCCAAGACTGGGGGATCCTGTACCGGGATTTCCGGTAACGGGCGAGAAGCACGTGGCGGCGTTGGCAGTGGCGGCGGAGGTAGAGGCGGAGAGGGTAGAGGCGGAGCAGGTAGAGGTGGAGAAGACATCGATGGAGTGGGCGCTGGTGGAGCGGGTAACGGTGGAGAGTGCCGTGACTGTGAAAGTAATCAGCGATTAGTAAGGTGAGGGGGAATGCTGCAGGATGACGCACAATGTGCGTTATCGCAACCGGGGAATCACTCTGCGATATAGATTCAGCCGACCGCGATTTCTGTCGTGGAAGCGGTGGTGTCGGTGGACGGTATTCCTACCGAAAGGTGAGTTCCGGCCGCTATTTCAACAGCGATTCACTCACCACTTGCGGCTTGCGTTTGCCTGCTTGCCGAGTCCAGGGTGTGGGAGAATGGGGTCGAGTTATTGGATCACCATCAAAACTTTCCGATGGGGAAGGTGGAGTAAACGTGTAGCTCCTCGACGTCCCAAACTCCTGTGACTACTGTGAGCATTGCCGGATTGGTAACTTCGTTGAGCACCGCTGCCCACCGTGCTGGCCGGAGACTGCCGCAATGGCTCTGCTTCGCCATCGAGGTCAGTTGAAGGTCCCTCATGGGTCGAAAAATCAACTACTGTGTTAATGGTGGGCAGTGTCGACCGCCGTTCTCTGGAGACCGCTCTGCCGATCACGTCCTTCCAATCATCCGGGAGCTGCTTGGCAATGCATATGTATATGACGTGCGGCAGCATGAAAATGATTGCTTACTGGTGGTCTGTCACCCTGTGCAAGGGCGGTCGAGGAAATCGAGTTGAGAGAAATTTGCCTGAAAGGGGCTCCTGGAGATGAGGGTGGTGATGGCGGTGGTGAAGGAATAAATTTTGGGACTGGTTTCCTATGGCTCATGGAGCGCACAGGTTCCACTTGAGACATGGCTGGCGAAGCCGAGGGGTGGATCCCAAGAGTGGAGCGCGAGTAGGACTGAGCGCCAAACCGTAAAAGGACGGCTGGTAAGGATGGGGCGAGTGTTCGCTGGAAGCGCAGCCTAAGCTGGGTGGGGTGACAGAGATGAGAAGACGGTCTATTATAAAGGAGTAATGAATGGAAGGAGGTGAGTAGGCTCATATACGGAAGGGGGAGGGGCATGCATCAAGCGGTACACAGGCCGTAGTCATTGAGGGAACCTGCCTTGAGCTCAATAGCCACGTTGGGGCAGGATGCTCATGAATTGGACAGCACGACTCACCTCATGTTTTCCATAATTGCGGACAGCCGCGAGGTCCATGATCGCGACAAATGTGTACCTTTGGAGTATAGAGCGGGCACCCTTTCGACTGGTACGTCACGCCATGGCAACCTCAGGCATGGACTCTGGGTCCATTACTTGGCCCGGGTCGAGAACTCGAGTCCATCGTGTTTCAAGTTGTTGATAAGCGACTCGTCAAACGGAGATCGCAATCTCTGATGTGATCAGCCTCGGCCCGATTTCGCTCTCGCAAGTTGCGCTGCATGCGAAGGCAAGCATTGCCTTCGAAGGAGTTCGCAAGGGCTGGCAATATTGACTGGTGTGATATTCCGGATTTGGAATCTTCTGTGGAACGAAACTTGGTCGAACCGCCCCCGGTCTACGGCCCTACGGCAACATCGCTTTGCCTATCATAGTGATGCCGCGGCCACACCTCCCAGATTTCACTGCCCGGCCACCCATTGATCGCAGAAAGGCACACCTTTATACGTCGCTCGTCCGAGTCACATCTGTAGATTGAGCGGGTCGATGTCGCAAAGTATGTATATAACGCATACAAATCATTGAAAGGCGTAAGATCAAGATGAATGAGTTCCAGTCCGTACGGAGTGCAACGCGTGTTCATTCGCTGGGTGGGTAATAACGTATTTATTAGGGGTATCTGGTCGTGGTGAGAAAGAGGGCACCGAGCGCGTTAGAGGTGCGTGAGAACATCATGCAGGGCATTACGGGAGATCAGATCAGATATGTCGTCGGTGAAATAAATGTGAGCGCCGAGGCCCTGATATTAGGGCAACGAAGCCTTTTCACCCACGAGGTCATCAAATCTTTGCTTGTCTTGATTGCGTGATCGTGACTGCGTGTGCATCTTCGTCTTCCAGTCACGGACCCACCGCGATAAACGTTCGTTTCCGACAGACTGCGGCGCAACCGAATGTGAGAGCGATTTCTTCGATATAAGGGTGCGTAATCGATCTCGGGCTAAAATAGGTGCCAGGGACAAGATGGACAAGAACACGAGCTTTAGGATGATATCGGGAGAAGCCAGCAGGGAAGAAACGGTCTGGTGACCTGGCGAGGGAGCCGATGCGACCGTCTGAAGGATATCTCCGATCTGACAAGGGATCAGGATACACTAAACCTCAACATGTCAGCTCATACCTGGCACGTGACCGCTGTCCATGGAAGACCGCCAATGAACGAACCCAGGAAACAGTCGGTCAATGGTACACCGCAGACACCGCATGCAATGTTAATTCCCGACCAGGGTACAACCCCAATGAGGCGCAGTATGGACAGACGGACCCAGGCCGGTGACCTCGGCGCCGAACCAGCGGCTAAGTCCGTCTCGCCTTCCAGTGCATTTCGGGTCATGTCCAGTGCACGCGGAAAAAGTCTGCTGAGAGTTGGGGCCAAGGGCGCACTAAGGGCAGTGGCGAGCACTGATCCGACGGTGGTCAAAAAGGTCAATAGCAAGGTGGCCAATAGGGGATGGAAGAGAGCCCCAGCGAGCACATTCTGCGAGAGTCAATCAGTCAAACGAGCTCAATTGACAAATTATCGGCGTCAAAACCAACCCAGATGACGCTACCCGGTATGGACCAAGCATGTTTCCAGGACGCGGTGACAGCAAGCACGCCGATAACATGCGCAAACGGGCCTGGGCCGAGCTGAGAATACCTCTGAAGTTCTCTACCGAGTTCAGCGAGCTCAGCAAGCGTCCGTGGCCACGTGACTGAGATGGGCAAGGAGTAAAGCGACAAAAATACCAAGGCAGTAGACAGGGGAAAGAGAAGCATGACAAATAGGATCGGGGTAGGCGCCTGACATGGAAATACGTCAGGTCGTGCACGAGATCGAGGAGACGGGGGAACAGACCGCGGGGTAAAAGGGCCGCCAACGATGTGAAGTAGCATCAGCCTTGTCGTTCAGGGCGTCACCAAATGTGGACTGTGATGAAGCCGAAAGGGGAAGGACGAGGTCAAGCTCGCCCGCGGAGCGTGGCGGTGAGGGGGTGTAGTCGGACGAATGCGACCTGGACAGGTGAAGGAGTTCGAGACACTTTGCAGCTATGAGAGAGAACATGGAAGACTGCGAGGTCGTCAAGGAAGCAGAAGAGGGACTATCCACGAAGGAGCAAGAGATGTTTGGTGTGTGTTCGCTGTGTTGGGTGGGGAGGACGAGAGAGGATGAACGACGTCTTCCGAGAGTGTTTATTGACAAGGCGGGGCGTACACACGTGGAATTGGCGCGACTTCGATTAGGAGGTGGAACGACCAATGCCATGACACGTACGGAGGAGCAGGCCGAAGAGTATATATAAGCTGGCACACTGGCAATGACGAGTTCAACGGATCGATTGGCAAAAACTTGGTCCACTACGTAATCGATCTGACCAATCAATGACACAACATACATGACTCAGCAGCCGAATTAGTGTGCCCTCCGACTCTCCTGAATAACAGCGCCAAGTTCCTCCAGCTTGCGCTTCGATCGCAACAGTGTACCAAGCTGTTAACACGCAATGCCCATCAATCTCATTGCCGACCCGCCCCATGAGCAAATACTTACCCGCTTCTTGGTCAACTTGCGTGCTTTTTTGTCCTAAACAGACAAACCCGTAAGCATCGCCTAGTCAGAGTCCCTGAATCCACCCGACGCACTTTGGAGTTTCTCAACAACTCCATCACTCGTCGTTCGTATGGAGAGAATCCCGCGACCTCGCGGACGACAGATCGCACAAACTTGGTTTTGGTCGATTGGATGCCTTTCCGCTGACTTGGGCGGGGAGTCTTGGGGATGGCCGTTGTGGGGCGGCCCTTGTTGGGGCCGTAACGAAGGTCTGATTGACAGAGGAATCAGTAAAACTCCCTGTTCTGCGTCCTCCGACTCACTGCTGCGTGCCATTATCTTGATGAGGATGACGTTTTGGCTAGAGCCTTATCCACGTCCCATCCGACCGTGAGTATTGTGGCTGTGAAGTGGCTTGCAACTGTACAGTTTTTACCATAATTGGTTCCTCAAATACTTTTTATTTTATATTTTATGTTTTAAGGAGGTAATGGCTACCTTAGTGAAGCTCCAAGGGGATATATATTATTCGTAAACATCTCCATGATAGAAATAGAATGTGTATCATCGTCTAACTACTCTCACCCTCCCTGAACCGCTCGCACCTACAACAAGGTCACCTTGACCCTTGGACACCGAACCAGAAAAAGAAGTAGGCGATGTACGCGCAGAGGATGGCAGGTGGATCGGTGTCGGTGGCCGCAACAAATCGACGGACTGCTCACCTCGGACGAGATGCCTCCGCGCACCACCTTCCACCTCTTCTTCTTCTTCCTCTTCATCGTCGTCGTCTTCCGCTGCTTCCTGTAGTCGATTACATCGTGCACATGTCAACAAGGGATCCGAAAACACTCTTACCGGATCAAAGTCTTCCATTTGTTTATCAACCTCATCGTCTTCCTCGTCCACATCCCCATATTCCTCGTCGTCTATCCAACGTCCCCGCCAATCCACCATATCCAACTCATCCGGGCTCTGAGGCCTCAAACGTACCCACTGCATCCGCGGTCCAGACTTGGCGCGCTCGCTCACTTTGAATCCATATATTCGCGGCTCGTAGATACGTCCTTCAGGTCGCTTTTGTCCCCCGTGGGGATTGGGATTGATAAAAGGTGTCCGTTGCGACGAGCTGTTGCCAGAATCTGGAGACCGTCCAGGCGACAGCGACGATTCCGTCGACGAAGTCGCTTTCCAAAACGGTGCAGGAGCGAGCTCACGGTAGCTCTGGAAAAACAACTGCGGAAACGTGGTCCCAAAGAACGCCCCTACATCCCTCAAACACGCGTCAGTTCTTTGAGGTTCGTGATGGGAAAGCAAAAAAAAAACCAAACCATCGACCCCTTGGAATCGGCTGCTCGGGGGAGCGTATATATCGTTACAGTTCGGGCAGTAGAGTTTGACCGTGTCGATGCCAGGAAGATCGGAACGACCACACGGCACCACGTTGCATCCCACGCAATAGACCCGCGGGCAAACGCCAAATGCAGCGCTTTCGTACTTTTCCACCTGCGAAGAACGTGAGATCGTGTAGAGAATGAGATATGGAGCGGCAGAAGCCTGACCATGGACTGCAAGCCGGCTCGCGTCAGGATGAAGCGCTGATGCACGAGGCCGTATAAAAGTTCAGCGGATGCTTCCACAATCGAAACGTCAGGGATTTTCGACGTGTCTTCGTCTGCCATCGACATCAACATGAGTGCAAAGTTCACATGGGTCGAGGGTTGACATGCCTGGCTCGACGTCCAAGACCATCTCCATCGCCTCCTTCCAGAAGGGGACCATGGTGTTCAGGCCCGTAAGGTTAAAGTCATCTTCGATAAAGTCCTCCGACACTTCGCAGAAGTACTCGTGACCGGGCAAAGAACAAAACCAGCTGATCCACGTGAGCGTGGAAGTAGGCGTAGAAGATGCTGGTGAGGCCGTGATGAGTGAAGTGAGTCGAGTTGGTTATGCCGGGCGTAAGACTCACTGTACCCTTCCTCTACTTCATCCATGATTTCGTCTGCCTCGCCGTTCCCGCTGACGGCCTCTTCTTCAAGTTCGACCTGCTCCTGTGTACGAGACATGGACAAAGACAGCCCCACGAGCTCAAATCAGGCTGGCGTTCAATCACCCGCTATTTCTCGATCGGGCAACCGTGGATAAATTAAAACTCCGACAGGTATGGGTAGCTCTAGTACGGTTCTGTGAAACTGCACCTCAGCTGCTCGCTGACATGCCCAGCCCAGAAAGAGGTCCCCATGATCACCAGTAACAGCAGCTGCCCGACCACGAAACTCAGAGTCACATAAAGCGATGCCCTCCACCCATCCAGTGCATCGACTTCTGCGGCAAACGTGCTCACCGTGGTAAGGCACCCGCAATACCCATCGCCCAGGCCCTGTAGTAAAGAACATGCATTAGGGGAGATAAAAGACACGCCCTGTACAACGTGGAACGCGCCGAGAAGCGCGGTACCTAGCGCATTCGCGGTGAGAGTGCCCAACGGGAAGCGCTTGATTCGCGGGTTCAGATTCAGCGAAAGTAGATATCTCGTCAACGTTCCTGGGTAAGAGAACAAGAGGGCCGCAGTCGCTTGGTGTCGGTAATTGGCAGACAGGCGGAAATATGCAGGGAAGGTGGCAGCATATGTCAAGATTGATAAGACGGTGAGGCAGTAGCGCACGTTTCTCTTGGGTGGTCTCAGGGATGGGAGGTACGATGAGATCGAGCCAGAGATATACACTCCGAACATGAGAGAGGCCAGCGATAACACAAGGGTGACCCATGCCTTGGTGAGACCGTCTATAAACTTGAGACGTAATAAGAAGCAGGGAGCTCGACCGGGCGGAATATACACACGTCTCCGAGTCCATCTCTATGAAACTGTCCAGAATTGACCCAAGAGCCGAACACGTCAACTTGCCAGCCAGAAAACGTGGTCAATGAACCACAAAATCCTGTCAAACACGGGTCAGCAAGATGGTGGAGTTGAGAGAAGCGCAGTCGATCTAACCGGTCGTAACGGCCGTATAGAGCGGTCCATAGCTTGAAAAGACTGCATATCTGATCGCGGCCAAGAGATGGATACTATGGGCACTCACAAGTTACCAAAGGGAGCTTTCAAGCCAAGGGCAACTCCCATGATGAAACAGCCGGTCGCATTCACGTAAGCCAAAGGAAATATGCTCTGTCCATCATACGTCGTCACAGCCTCCAGACCAAGTCTAGCAAGCACGCCGAGTATAGAAGCGGGCATGAGAAGGGCGAAGACGTGAATCGAGTAGGGCGAGTATATTTTCGTAGGGGGCAAACCTTCGACCTCATCTGGGGGACGGTCTATGGAGGCCAGAGAGGCCGCGCTAGTCACTGTGAGGTGGCTAGCGATGATAGATCCAACATCGCGGCGACGTTCGGCTGGATCAGCCATGTCTACTTGACCTGTCTTGTCACTCATTGGGAGCATGCTCGAGTTCAATGGAGAATGGTGGTCACCCAGCGAGATGGTCACGTGACCTGTCCATCATCCTTGCCGCACAGCACAACAGCAGAACATACCACCATCATCCATCCACGCACCCGCCCAAGTCATGAGTAACATGGAGAGTCAGTGTATACCCATAAATCTTCCACATCTCCAAGTCTAACCGCATCCGCAGAGACCCTGTTTCAACTCAAAGTTCGCACGTCGCCGTAATCCGTACCGTATCCGAGTTCCCCGCCTCTGACGTTATCGCACAGTTCACCGCCAAGACGCTGAACAGACAAGCAAAGAAGGCGCAGAAAGACGAGAATGCGGAGAAGTCGAGGTTAAAGAAGGTCCGTCTCCGTTGACATCGCGCGTTCGTCTTTATCCGTGACGCTTCGGTGTTCCCGGACTTTCAACCAGGCGCTGCAACAAGGCAACAACGACGGCGCTCGCATATACGCCTCCAACGCAATCCGAAAGAAATCAGAGTCTCTGAATCTGCTCCGTCTGGCTAGCCGTATTGATGCAGTCGCGAGCAGAGTGGAGACTGCCGTCACGATGAGACAGGTGACGGGCAACATGACGTCCGTCGTCAAAGGGATGGACAGAGCGATGGAAAGCATGAACTTGGAGAAGGTGCGTCACGGCACATGGGAGCGTGCGACGCTTGAGAAATCGTTCATCCATTTCCAAGATCTCCTTTGTCATGGACAAATTCGAGTCTCAATTCTCGGATTTGGACGTGCAGACGTCCTACATGGAAGACGCAATGTCCAGCACGACGGCCGTCTCTACACCCCAAGATCAGATAGATCAGCTCATGCGGCAGACGGCGGAAGAAGCAAACATAGAGATGCAACACGACCTCGCTGCCAAGAATCTCTCTGGCGTCATTCCCGATCTTTCCAAAGGCGAGACGATCGGCGAGGAGGATGCCAAGCTAGTGGAAAGACTGAGAGCCCTTCGACCTGCGACATAGACTTGGCGTGTTTAATACCAGTATCCATGTACTCTTACTACTTTGTTCTCATTCGTCAGTTCCTCCTGCGCACAAGAACTAACATTAATGAACGGTGTGAGGCTCCACGTTGGCCTGCTATACAAGTATGGTTGAAGACAAGGAGTGACGTGACCGACTACCAAAGGTTATATGTAGCGAGCGATAAAAAAGCAATATGAGCATGAAAGCCAAGATGAAACTATAGATAGCGAAAAATTACGGGCAGCCAATGTCCAAGAACGAATGTAAGCCACAAGAATGTGCACACCAAAGATATCATAGGCCATCACCCACTGTGATTCACGACAAAGCTGGTAAACTCGGACATGAGCCCGCTTCTCTCTCGCTCACCGAGACCGGACTCCGTGAGGAGTCTCTCAACACGGACTAGCAGCCCAGTGGGTCCCTCGAGCGGGATGCTGTGGGCGTCAAAGCGATGGACGTCTGAATAACACACAAAGACGTTAGCTCGACGAGAGGCGCAAGAGTAAGCCAAGGGCCTCACATTTTTTAAAGGTTTGGAATCGGGACTGGGTCAGTAGACTCTCAAACACCTTGGTGACGTCCAGCCCGTCTGCATTGTTTTTCTCTTGCTTCGCCTTTTCCCGTGAGAGGATCAATCCTGGCATGAGAACCTCCTCACGTAGACGCGAAGGTGCCCAGGATAGGCCCAGACCGAGATCGAGGGAACGCCCTTTGCCTTTGGACGTTCGTCCGCCAGGTTTTGCGTAGCCTGGATCAACATAATCCGACGTGTTGTAGCTCTGCGTCCGCGAATGCTTCGCTCGGGCATCAAAGGTGTTGTTCGGCAAATTTGCCGACTGCGACTGAGCAAGACCAGACAAGAGTCCAGAGAGGTCGTTTTGATTTGGTCCACTTGACAAATTGAGGGTTCGAGGGTTCGGAGAATTAGGGACAGAGGAAGGATGCTCAAAGGCAAGCATTCCATGCGACGTGCGTAGAACATGCCTGCCCGACACGCGACCCCAACTCGAGGATTGTCCTGCCGGTGGGGTATTGCCAGTACCTTTGCCGGTCGACTTTGTCTGGAGGGATACGGACGAAAAGGACATGACCGATACATCTGCCGCATGACCAAGCCCTGATTGAGACAATATGGATGATTGTCCGGAATCATGCGGGATTAAGCGGGAGTTTCCGCCTCGCGCCGAGTCATTCGAGATGGTCCGCTCTAATGAGTGAAGACTAGATTTTGCATAGGACGTGTTATCCTTGGAGATGTGTGAACCCTCCCTGTTGAGCGCAGAAACGGGGCGCTCAAAGTCAAAGCTACCAAGTTGACTACGGTGGTTTGTCATGCTGCGTGCGAGGCTGGTAATATTAGAGACATGTGTAGAAGCAGCGGCTGCCCGCCTGTTGGATTTCTGGGTGTTTCCGTCCTTTGTTTTGCGCGAATCTTTGCCGCCAAAGAATCGGGGGGCGAAGCGACTTTTTGACGAAGGGGGTTTCTGTGGAATATCTGTGTGAGAATTGGAGGACGAGACAAGGACCTGTTCTTGGTGGGCTATGGTGACGGTCTTGCCTTTGGCGGAGCCAGGCTTGCCGCCGGGATCTACTGCAGGCAGACTAGTGCTCGGCATCAAGGGGGAGCCCACCTCTCCGGGTCGCTGTGGGGTAGGTGGGGTATGTATGATGCGAGGTACCGAGGGTATGTGATGTGGTGCGAGAAGAGAAGGTTGGTCGTTTTCGTCCTCGATGGTCGAATATACGGTAGAAAGATGTGTGAAAAGGGAATGACCTGCGAGTTGGGACGGAAGGTGATTACGAGAAATGGGAAAAGGATCTGCGGGGAGAGAATTGGAAATAAAATTAACGGACGGACGAGAGTCAGGAAGCAGGGTTTCCGAGTTCGGAAACAGTCTTGCTCTTTCCTTGCCTTTATTGCGGCCTCCGCCGTCGGGGAGAATATGAGTGGAATTGGGGACATTCCGATGTGAGGGCTCTTCTGGCAAGGCAACAGCACTGTCGTGCGGTGGACGTTCTGAAGCGACCGAGTGTCTTCTACCATGGGGGCGAGGGGGTGGAGCAGGGAGAGGCAAATGGCCGGAAGATGATTTTGGTGTGCTGCGCTGAGAGCTGCCTAGACCGAATGATCTGCGACGGGGGCTGGCGGACAAAGGCAGCGGGCTGGAGGGGACAGGGATGGAATAGGGCGACATGGTAGCAGAGGATTCGTCGATAGACTTTGGAGTGGATGGACGAGAGGAAAATCTAAAGGATCGCTTTCTGGAGGACTTTAGCTTGTGTTCGGACGGGGGGCTTTTCGTCTCGGTGGTAGAAGTCGATTGGCGTGAGGTGGAAGCGGACAAAGAGGATCTGCGAGTGAGTGAGATACCGAAAAAGGAGGGCAAAACCAGCTTGCGGGAGGACGAAGAGGGAGTTTGTGAGCGAGGAAAGTTGTGGTCGTTGGAATCACATTCGCAAGAGAGGCTGGATTGATCGTGGTCTTGGATGACGGTGTGGGTATATGTACTCTGGGGCTGGTATACATATGTGTGGCGTCCGCGACTGATGCGATTCCTGAGGACATCGGAGGGGAGTGGGGTGATGGTGGAGTGGGTGGCGGTGGTGGTAGAAGAGATGGGACGTGGTTGAGAGCGAAGGTAGCTGGAGGGGGGGTTGTCAGCGTCTTTGGGTGGAGGGGGAGGGGGGAGATGTTGTGATGGAGAGGGGTCGTCGGATGACATGGTGCGAGGGCGGGAACGGGAACGAAAGAAAGACTTGAACTGCAAAGAAAGTCAAGCAAGTCAATAAAAGTATGATAAATACAGACCTTGAAGGTGGTGTCCGACGCGCTCATGGCAAGTGCAACGTGCACTGGGGGGTCGCAATGGGGGGGTCGCAACGGATCGATGTTGAGAACGCTCCGCCGTCTCGGTCTAGTCTCGGTTCGGCGCTTCTCCGCCTTTCCCTGCGTCGATGCTCACGCGGAGAGAGAGTCTCGTCTCGTCAGTGCAGAACCGCCCTATGCACGTCCCAATCCTCTCTCATACACCGTCTATCATCACCCGCATACTTTGAATCTGACGTATTCAGATCAACTCTCCTCCTTTGACATTGCTTACGAGTCTTGGGGCACGCTCTCTCCTGCCAGAGACAACGTCATTCTCCTCCACACCGGCCTCTCCGCTTCCTCACATGCCGCTTCCACTCCCCTCAATCCTGCTCCCGGCTGGTGGGAAAACTTCATCGGTCCCGGAAAACCACTCGATACGAACCACTTCTTCGTCATCTGTACCAACGTCCTAGGTGGATGCTATGGCTCCACTGGCCCTTCCTCTATCGATCCAGCCACCGGCAAACATTTCGCAACGCACTTTCCCATCGTTTCCATTTTCGACATGGTCAAGGCCCAGTTCAAGCTATTGGATTCTCTCTCCGTCGATCGACTTTACGCCACTGTCGGTTCTTCCATGGGTGCAATGCAGAGCCTCGCCGCAGGTTGGATGTTCCCTGATCGTATTCGCAAGATAGTCAGCATCAGCGGCACAGCAAGAAGCAGCCCAGGAAGCATAGCAATGCGCTATGCTCAGAGAAGTGGTTCGTACCTTGCCACTTCATATCTCTCCTTCCATTATCCCCTCCCTAGTCCTCATGGCAGACCCTAATTGGAACAACGGCTTCTACTATGATGGCCTCCCTCCCCATATCGGAATGAAGCTCGCTCGCCGTCAGTCTATCCTTGCCCGCCATACGGTCACCTAAGCTAACCCATCCTCAGAGATTGCCACAATTACTTACCGCTCTGGCCCAGAATGGGACTTGCGCTTTGGTCGCATGTTGCGTGACGATGCTCCTCCAGACGATGCTCGCTCTCCGAAACTATGTCCAGATTTCCTCATCGAAACCTATCTTGATCATCAAGTACTTTCTCTTCTCACTCGCCAAAAGTAGTAACTCACCTTTCTCGTCAGGGTGAACAATTCTGCCTCAAGTATGACGCCAACTCGCTCCTCTACATCTCCAAGGCGATGGATCTGTTCGATCTCACCCTGCCTGCCCTTGAACAGCTTGGCATGCATCTCCATCTCCCTAGATCATCCATCTCCCATCCTGCCGTCTCCACCCCGTTTCAAACTTCCTCACATTCCAAGTCGCATCCCCCACCAGTCAATAAACCTACGTACCTGCAAGATTTGGCCGATGGCCTTGCTCCCCTCGGGTCCATGCCCATCCTTGTCTTGGGTGTCCAAAGCGATATCCTCTTCCCTGTCGAGCAGCAGCGCGAACTCGTCGATGCCCTCCGAATGGCAGGCAATTCCCAAGTCAGTTATTTTGAGCTCGGTGGCGTGTGGGGACACGACACTTTCTTGTGAGTCCCGTCTTGTTCTTTACCATGGCAGTTGGGCGAAAGAGCGCCACAATCCGTGTCTGGGTTATATACCCACCGTTGGGTGCCATCTATATCTCCCTGTTTGATCCTATCCATGCCATCGAGTGTTTGGGCCTGACGTCTTCTGGAATGGGACCCCGCGTGACGATTCCAACACAGTTGACATGCTTTCGGTAGCAATGTCTGACCACTTTCACAGGCTCGATGTTCTCAATGTCGGGGGGGCCGTGAAGGGATTCTTGTCATGAAGCATGTATAGATAATAGTCGATGTAGATGCTGTGGGGTTGTACAATTGTAACCATTGAAACGTTTGACAAAGGTCCACGTGTGACACGATAACTTGGTGTACATATCCGGCTGACCTCGGATCTACAAGTAGTACTTACATCTTCCGCCATGAATCGAATATTCGGCTCCTCCTCCGCCAAGAAGCCAAAACCTACCCTCCAAGATGCCATCAACTCCGTGGGTCGTTCCCCGATCCGTCCTTTGACCTGCGCTCATGCCACGACTGCCACTGACCAGACGGATACGCGGATAGCCTCGATCGAGGTCAACATCAAGAAACTCGACGGCGAGCTGATGCGATACAAGGAGCAGATGAGCAAGCTCCGGAACGGACCTGGCAAGGTGACGTATCGTATAACTCGCACACAAGAGTGCTCTCCCCGCTCACGCCAACGTTTACGTCTTCCGCGCGCGACCACACTACAGAGGGCCATCGAACAACGCGCCCTTCGCGTCCTCCGACAAAAAAAGATGTACGAAGGCCAACTCGCCCAGCTCGCCCAACAATCGTTCAACATGGAGTCCGCCGCGATCGCAACGGAGAACTTGAGGAACACGATGGCCACCGTGGAAGCGATGAAGCTCGCGAACAAGGAAATGAGGAAGCAGTACGGCAAGATCGATATCGACAAGATCGAGGTGCGTGCCGCGAACGAACGAAACGACAGACAAATCGATCGTGACCTTGCCGGACGATTAGAATATGCATTATGATATGGAGGACTTGTTGGAACAGGCCAACGAGATACAAGATTCGTTGGGGAAATCCTACGCCGTGCCTGACGAACTCGACGAAGCGGATCTCGAAGCTGGTCGGTTCTTCTTCCCTAGTTGCGTTCCCATTGCTTAAACTCGATGCAGAACTCGATGCATTGCAATTCGAGGAAGAGGAGGAAGGCACCTCATATCTTGCTGACCTCAACAAGGCCCCAGACTTTGTGGACGAACCACCAGTCGAGCTCGAGGAGGTACGTCTTATGTGCTCCATCATTTTCATGTCGACCTACTCACATTCCTCGTAACAGCCGAGTCACAAGGAGGCTATCAAGACGACAGGATAGGGATCGCACACTTCAATCTTACCAATTTTTGTAATATGAGGGTGTATTTCTAGAAGCGCTTGTGGACATTGTCACAATAATCACCACAGCAAAGGTTACAGGGCAGGAAGCAGGTGTTATCCATATCGCTTTGAGTCATCGTGATCTGCGAACCAGTCATCGGCGACACGGGATTGCTCCGCAGTCGCCGTGTTGAGAATGACGGATTTGCTCTGTGAGTCTGTGGTCCTTGTTAGGCGTGTTCATTCTCGGATAGTCATACGCACATGCTTCAAATGCCTCGATTCCATTCTCCCGACCGATTCCGCTTTCCTTCATGCCGCCCCTGTAACCAGTGAGGTTCATCCCATGC
Source organism: Leccinum uliginosum (assembly GCA_038091455.1). NCBI lineage: Eukaryota > Fungi > Basidiomycota > Agaricomycetes > Boletales > Boletaceae > Leccinum > Leccinum uliginosum. The sequence continues at coordinate 23,501 of JBBPOM010000447.1, forward strand.
ATATATACATACATCACTTGATAACCACATACCAAGGAGAGCTGGGATCGTTGCGATGGTGTGTATTCACCCATACAAGGCCTGCTTCGATCGCATCCGCAACGCGGTGTGCTCTTGATAGGTCAGAGGTCCATATTCCTGCGCCCAATCCATACTTGCATTCGTTGGCGAGAGCTATACCTTCTTCCTCTTCCTACATCGGGCCACCAAATTATTATTGCTCCCCGAACGATCAGACTGCTGCTTACATGGAATTTCTTGACCACGACCGCGGGTCCAAATATTTCTTCTTGCCATATCTCGTCCTTGGTGTCCACGTCTGTTATGACCGTTGGGGGATAGAAGCTTCCCCTGGAGAAATCGAAACCGTCCAGTGCGGATTTCCCAGTCATTCGTTCTCCGCCGGCAACGATGCTCCCACTTTTGCGGCTCTGAACCATCCTCTCGATCCGCTCGAGATGTTCGTTAGAGATGACGGATCCCATCGAGGAGTGTGGATTTGAAGCTGTAAACGATCGATATCCACACAACGGAAAAGGATGATACGAAACTTACGATCTCCCATGCGCGATCGTATCCTTTCAACCTTGTCAAGAAATGCCTGCATAAACTTGTCATATATCTTGTCCTGAATGATTATGCGAGCACCCGAAACGCATGTCTGGCCGGAGGCGACAAATGATGCAAAGGCGACACCATTCACTGCCGCCACAAGGTCTGCATCATCAAACACAACAATTGGGGCCTGATCACGAGATCAACCAGGGGTCTGAGGGGACGTGCAGAGACTCACTTTGCCGCCGAGCTCGGCAGTGAATGAAGCCAAGTTGGCACCAACGACAGCACCTATTGCGCGCCCGGTCTGTGTTCCCGCCTTTGACAAGAGTTGCTGATCCGAAATACCGAGGGTATGTGTGGCTGCTTACCGTTATGTCAACTTTTCGAACGAGTGGATGAGAGGCGAGTTGCTTCCCAGTGGTATGTCCGTATCCAGGTAATACAGCGAACACGTCGTTGGGCACTAGGTCCTATTCGGCTGACATGTCATGCAGAGACTAATGGCCACCGACCTCCTGCTTCTTGTGTTAGTTTGGAGAATTCGAGCAACGAAAGCGGGGCGAGCTGTTTGTATGTGGACGAATATCCGACGACCAAGAAAGCGTAGGAAAGTTACCTCGGACGGTTTGATGATGACACTATTACCGGCAGCCAAGGCAGGAGCGATCTTTTTCACAGCGATGAGCAGGGGATGATTGAAAGGCTAGTCTCGTTTTGTGTTGAGGAGAGGTCAGAAATGCAGTGGTTGTTTGAAGGCTCACAGTGATTTGCGCGACTACGCCGAGCGGAACGCGATGCACAAAGTTGATCAACTTGCCATGCGTTGGTGCCACAAAACCTTGGTGTGTCCTCAGGAGAGCGGAGTAATAGCGGCTGCATCGCTTGGTCAAGTCGTGGCCATCTATTCACTAATGAACTGACACACAGCCATTCTGGCAAACGACCGATCTGGGCGGTCATTTCTCGGATAGCCCTTCCAGTCTGTAGGGTCTCTATTGCTGCCATGGCTGGGGTGCTCTCCTCGAGGAGCTGAGCGAGACGTGCGAGAACTGTAGAGCGGGTGAGAAGGGGTGCTCTGGACCATATCCCGGATTTGTACGCGGCATGTGCCCGAGCCACAGAAGCATCTACATCTTGGGCAGTCGCAGCATCCACGCTGTTTGCACGTAAGAAGAGAGGATATTAGCTTTATTATATAGACGGACTAACGAGCGTATTGCTTTTCCTGTAGCAGGGTTGTACACGATGATGAAGCTAGAAAGAAGTCGGCGAGACGGCAAATTCGTCATTCCACTGGTCACTGCGCAATGTAACGATTTGTTGATCACATGATGTTCGAGGTTTCCGCAAGACGACTACCTTACATTGTTACAAACCTAGTCTACATACACAAACATTGCTGACCAGATGCTTATTGGTACACACGTAATTCCCAAACAGTTCAAGCTATGTCCGTGGTGTTGAACAGACGGTTCCCCGTGTCTGTGGTGCCTCTGCCAGTATACATATTGTCCGAGAGGCGGAGCGCTACGATGTTGAGATTGGCATCATCGGCAAGTGCCCGCGCAAGTGGTCTGTCCCCAGTGACGGCTTGGGACTGAACTACACCGGCCACTACCACGATTCGAGCACCGGCATGCAGATCCCTTGTGCGCCGGATAAACTGCATCGCCGTGTTCCCGTTGTTGATCACTGAGTCTACCAACAACACGGCGTGTTGCTGCTCCACATGGTCTGGGAGGATCTCCTCAGGCCGCTTGGCGTGGACGAACATGGCAAGTGGGAAGGCGTCGTTGACGCCGAAGGCCATTGCCTCACCTCCTCGCATTAGGGCGACGATCAGTGTGCGTTGCTCATGGACGAGTCGATGCCCCTCTGTCTGATGGCCTTGGACGTGTGGGATCCGGTATCCTTCGAGGCCGATGAGGTCTGCAAGGAACTCCATTGCCAGATACCACCCAACACGACGATGAGCATCTCTGAGAGCCGGTCCAGCAATGGTTGCATTGCGAGTTGGCGTCATGAGAAGTTTGGCAGCGCTCTTGGACGTAGCGTGAAGGACTTGAGGACTGGGGCAACGTGGCCGGCAGAAGACTGATTCGATGAA
>JBBPOM010000448.1:0-26164 GCA_038091455.1 Leccinum uliginosum
ACACTTTATACACTTTCTCCTACACTTTGTAGACTTTTTTTCCTACACTTTTTTTTATACACGTGTTAAACTTTTCCTACACTTTTTTGTGTACACTATGTACACTTTGGCTTACACTTTTTCGCTTACTGACTTCGGTTGATAGCATCTTTGGACACTTGGTAAGCTCTTCCCTACACTTTTTTTTCGCTTTTTGTACACTTTATACACTTTCTCCTACACTTTGTAGACTTTTTTTCCTACACTTTTTTTTATACACGTGTTAAACTTTTCCTACACTTTTTTGTGTACACTATGTACACTTTGGCTTACACTTTTTCGCTTTTTTGTACCTTTTTTTTGTACACTTTTCTTTACTTGTCTGTACACTAGTTACACTTTATCTTATACTTTTTCGCTTTTTTGTACACTTGGTACACTTTATCCTACACTTTTCTGTAATCATGTAGAGTTTTCATGCAGCAATAATAAATGGTTTCGAAATTGTTCTTGCATGAATACTGGGTGGTTTGGCATCTTAATTTGAACACTTGTGCAGCATTCGAGAAAAAAATCAATGCAATTAGTCAAGATATTTGTGAACAACTGTAGTTTTTGTGAGTAAACACAGTCAATGATACGGTTTTCATCTATAAATAGGGTAGATTATGGGACATAAATCTAAAGTAGTCAGAGAATTGCAAGATATATTACCTCAAATTAGTTGGAAATTATCTCAAATTAGTTGAAAATACTTCGAAATCTAGCCAATATTCAGGGGAGGCTAAAATTTCCACCATAATATGATGAATTAGAAGAAATACAAGGTTTATTATGTATTCCGTGTATATTCCTGGGAATCTAGAGTTTTTCAGTAAATTATCAGCAGGAGGGTTTTGCTGATGACATTGAAGTATATCCCAACCGAGACAAAAAACTATATAGATTCCTTGGCTTCGAAACCGAATCGCAATTTCTCGAACGAGCTACAGTCAACAAAGTCCTCTGCCGAGTAATGCGTTGTGGTTCGCATTTTATTCCCAAAGGATCACCCCTAGTTGCCCGCCTCACCACTGCCACCAACCTTGCAGTTGAAGCAGAGAAATCTAAACCAAAAACCACCCTCCCACCAGAATACGCCGCTTACTCGTCGGTTTTCTCCGAAGAAGCCTCATCCCGCCTCTCTCCCTCTCGCCCCTATGATCATGCCATACACCTCGACGATACCTTCATACCAAAGATCACGAAGGTATACCCTCTCTCACCGGAAGAACAAAAGGCCACGGAAGCATTCCTCGACGAAAACCTCCGTAGCGGGAAAATTAGACCTTCCAAATCCCCTCAGGCCTCCCCCTTCTTCTTCGTAAAGAAAAAGGATGGCAAACTACGCCCTTGTCAGGACTATCGCTACCTCAATTCCCATACTACTCGCAATGCATATCCCCTTCCCCTCATCTCAGACCTCATCGACAAACTCAAAGGAGCTAAAGTCTTCACTAAATTCGACGTCCGCTGGGGCTATAACAATGTTCGCATCAAGGAAGGTGACCAATGGAAAGGCGCCTTCATCACTCACAAGGGCCTCTTTGAACCCACTGTCATGTTCTTCGGGATGAACAACTCCCCTGAGTCCACCTTTCAGTGATTCATGAACGACTCTTTCTGCGATATGATCGCTGAAGGATGGCTCATTATCTACATGGACGACCTTCTAATCTTATCCCCTGACGATGCTTCCCACTCGGAACACACCAAACGAGTCCTCCAACGGATGGAAGAACTCGACTTACACCTTCGCCTAGAAAAGTGCAACTTTGCTACCGCAGAAGTCGAATACCTTGGCATGATCGTTAAACCAGGCACCTTAGCTATGGATCCGATCAAACTCGATGGAATCGCCTCTTGGCCAACCCCTACTACCGTCAAAACCGTCAGATCATTTCTTGGCTTTGCCAATTTCTATTGGCGATTTATTGATCACTACTCAGACATTGCACGCCCCCTCATCGACCTCACTAAGAAAGACAAACCTTGGGAATGGTCTCCCGCCTGCCAATCATCTTTTGATCGTCTCAAGCAAGCCTTCCTATCCAAACCTGTCCTTCACCTCCCTGATCTCTCCGCCCCCTTTGCGATCGCTACCGATGCCTCTCGCGATGCCACCGGAGCAATTCTCCTCCAGACAGACTCCAATGGCGATTGGCACCCCTGTTCCTACCTTTCCCAGTCCTTCATCCCCGCAGAACGAAATTACGATATCTACGATCGAGAACTACTTGCGGTCATTCGCGCCCTCAAAGCCTGGCGCCAATATCTTCGCGGTTCCCCCTTCCCTGTCCAAGTCTTTACAGATCACAAGAACCTTACCTTCTTCCGTAGTCCCCAACATCTAAACCGCCGCCAAGCTCGTTGGCTTCTCGACCTTGCCGACTTTGACCTTAAAATCACCCACGTACCCGGGACTCATCTTGCAGGTCCTGACGCCCTCTCTCGCCGACCTGATAAGGTCTCCCTTGACACCGATAACGAAGATGTCACCCTTCTCCCTCCCTCGCTTTTTGTGCGTCTCATCGACTCCACTCTTCGAGAAGTCATCTCCTCTGCCTCTGGTGATGACACCCTTGTCCGTAATGCCCTTCAAGCTCTCGAAGGCACCATCCCCCCCGCCTTTCGTTCCCGCCTCTCCGATTGGCAAATCGATGGCGGTGTCCTCACCTATCAAAACCATGTCTATATCCCAGATTCCGGCACTCTTCGTCGCGACATCGTCGCTCGCTCTCATGATCATCCCTCTGCCGGCCACCCAGGCTATCTTAAGACCCGCCAACTCGTCGCAGCAGAATATTGGTGGCCTGGTCTTGCTCAATTCATTCGCAAATACGTTGAAGGCTGCTCTCTTTGCCAACAATGCAAGGCAAACACTCACCCCACCGTTCCCCCTCTTACCCCGATTAAATCGACCTCCTCCCGTCCCTTCCAGCAAATCTCTTGCGATCTTATCACCGATCTCCCCTCCTCCTCCGGCTTTGATTCCTTACTGGTCGTGGTCGACCACGGGCTTACGAAGGGGGTAATTATCTGTCCTACCAAGAAGACCGTTACCGCTGAAGGGATAGCTGCCCTTTTCTTTCACAAAGTATACAAACGCTTCGGACTTTACAACAAAATCATCTCCGATCGTGGCCCACAGTTCGCCTCTTCCTTCGCCAGAGAACTCGGAAAAGTCCTCGGATACAATCTCTCCCTTTCCACCGCTTATCACCCTCAAACGGATGGAGAGACTGAACGTGTCAATCAAGAGGTCGAGACCTACCTCCGGATCCTTTGCGGAGACAACCCCACCACGTGGGCTGATCTGATCACCCAAGCGGAGTTCGCCCACAATCATCGCCCTCATTCTGTAACCGGAAAGTCCCCTTTCTTCCTTATGATGGGTTTCGAACCCCGTCCCCTTCCCACCGTCATCGCTGATTCCAACCTCTCCGCTATCGAGTCACGACTCAAAGCCCTCTCTGCAGCTCGAGACGAAGCCCTTGCAGCACACGAGCTTGCTCGACAGGTTATGTCTGCCAGAAATGGCAGGGGGTTTACCCCATTCTCGAAAGGAGACAAAGTTTGGCTCGAAGCCAAGAATCTCAAATGAAACCTCACCTCTCGAAAATTCGCTCCGAAACGAGAAGGACCTTTTACCATCACTCAGGTCCTATCTCCCATCACTTATCAACTACGCCTCCCTAAAACCTGGAACATCCACAACGTGTTTCATGCTTCTCTCTTATCGCCCTATCGCGAAAATCCCGTACACGGCCCGAACTTCCCTGCTCCGCCACCTGACCTTATCGAAGGCGAAGAGGAGTTCGAAATACTGCGCATCATACGTCATAAAGGTCCCCTCAGGAACCGCCTATATCTGATCCGATGGAAAGGATACACGGCAGAAGAAGATACCTGGATACCAGAATGAGAATTAAAACACGCCAAAACAATTCTTTCTGCATATAAGAAACTCCATCCCGCCGCCTTTCCTTCCTAACTCTCACCATCTTAGAAACCCAATACCGTCCACTCCCCAAAGAATGTCTAGCTATGTCCCTTCCGACTCGATTTCTTCCGTTTCCTCTCTTTCACCCCCTCCTTCATTAGTTCTTCCTCTCCTACCAGTCCTCTGGCTCGGGGTCGTCTTCCTAGCCCTCTTAGTGGAACGCCTCTGGGTCCTGCTGACCTCGAATCTCCTCCTTCTTCTCCCATTCCTCAATCCTTAGACAATGAAAATGCCGTTCCTTGGCGTGTTAACTCCCCTCCTCTCCCCGCTCGTTCTAACGTATACCACATCAAGTGACTGTCGACGTCCCTCTCTATGCCAACAAAATTAGGACCGACGACGCCTCCCCAGAAGACCTGCGCAGACTCCGTGTTTACTTGCAGGACTCCCGCTATACCCACGACATCTATGCGTACGCAGACGTCGAATCCCCTCTTCATTCCTTATACAATGCATTCATCCATACCTCACGACTCGGGGTTATCGCCTCCAACCTAAGGAACTTGGCTGACAGTCAAGCTGCATTCCTCTCCATCCAAATTACCAACACGCAAAGAGCCGCCGAAGAACACCTCCTCTCGGCCATGCACCAACTCGGAATGACCGAGTTTGTCACCAATATCGATTGCTTTCTGGCTTAAATGACGATCTATTCCACTCCTCTCACTATTCCACAAACGCCCTCCTCTCCTCCAGGCCTCCCTCGTCCCCCTCTCCATGTACGCATTCCCGCTGAAGTGGAAGCAGTCAGCCCTCGCGCCATCCTCCCCCTCCCTACAGACGTCATTCCTGCACTCGTCCTGACTCCATCCCCATCCCCTCCTTTCGGACCAGAGGAAATCCAAGCAGAGATTGACAAGATCGAGGCCGTCTTCGACTCGGTCTCAGTACCTGGAAGCGAAGAGGAAGTCATCGAGCATATGGACCCTGCTTTCCATTCCCCACCCTGCTCTCCTGCATCGACCCCATCCGCATCCTCCCTTCCCCTTACGCAAGCAGAAGACGCAGCTATGAACTCGGCGGAAGCCCGCCTTGCTAGAGAACTCGATCTTCCAGTCGACCGTTCTCACAGATTATACCCAAAGGCCTGCTTCACTTGCAGACGTCTCAGTCATATCCGTATAGACTGTCCGCAATACTCTTGCCCCATCTGCCTCAAAGCCGCCCCTGGACATCCTCAAGGAGCTTGTCCTCTTAGACGTCGCGCCTCACAACCTTCCCCTTCCACTTCCTCCTCGTCCTCTCGTTCCTCTTACCACTCCGCTCGCTCTGGCCGAGGTTCTGCCAGACCCTTTCGAGGATCTCGAGGATCTACCTCGTCTCGTCGTCCTCGCCCTCGTCCTGCATACCCTCCCCCCAATGGTCGTCCTCCCTCACCAGACTACGACTATGACTGCGAGGACACTTACGACGAAGCGGCAGATGCCAATACCACAGGAGAACACTCCTGGACGGGACACGACTATTGATGCTTGGGTCGGTGACTCCAAGGCTACAATGGGGGTAATGTTACGATTTGTCTCCGAGATTCACTATGTATCTCTTTTCTCTTTCTTTCTCCTTCGCTTATCGCCTCTACTTCGTATTCACTTTGTATCATAGACCTCGGGCAACTTCGTCTTCCTTTCCACGTCGCTGATGGTCCGACATTTCCCTATCTTCCTTCCGATCCTTTCCTATCTTTGTCTAGTAGACTCTCTGACTCATGATGACGCCATTGCTTCATCAGCCATCTGTCATCACTTCGTCATGTATGCTTACTCCTCCGCAGCTTCTGACTCATTCCTTACTGCGGATGACTCCTCCATTCCATGCGATTCTATCGCCTTCCATCTCGTAGTACTTAAGGACCAATCTCCTCGTTTGTATTCCCTAAGCTAGAGCTACTTGAAATCCAACCAAGTGTCCTCTGTGAATCCTCGAGTGCCTTCGTCCTTCGTCCTTCGTCCTTCGTCCTTCGTCCTCTGCCCATCTCGGGTGTCCTTAGCCTTAGTCCTCTGCCCGTCTCGGGTGTGTCCTCAGTCTTAGTCTTCGAGTGACGCTCTTCGTGAGTTCCTCCTCGAACGAACCCTCGAGTCTTTTGGCTTCGCCAAGCGTTACGCTTGCTCGGCCTATCCTTCGTCTAGTCCTCATCTTCAAGTCTACAACCGACCCCACCCGGGCCAGTTGTAACACACTGTTTGGATGGAATGCCTAGAACATGCATTCGGCAGTTACTACCACACAATCCACAGATAGAAAACAAACCGGTTGTGAAACATTTCCTGTTTCTTTGGGCACCTGCTTGCCACCGACACCATTTCCTGGACCGTTCTTTCAAATATCAAAATGAACGAAGACGAAACGACATCCAGTGCCCGTATTTTCGTCAAGACCATGATCCAGGAGATGATGGAGAGCATGGGCCTGAAGAGTCTTGCAGAGCGGTTCAAGGATGAGGAAGTCAAAGCTGCGTGCAAGGATCTGTTCCCCATGAACAATCCAAAGGACACGCGATTTTCGATCAACTATTTCACTGCCGTCGGTCTGGGTGTGCTGAGGGAAGACATGAGAGAATATCTCAAGGTGGGTCTTGGGTTGCCCTATCCCTCTATCTCTCGCTGACCAACCTCATAAGAATGCGCCTCGTCTGATCATGGAGCAACGTCGCGCGGTGCTTGAACAAGAGCTCTCACGCTGCGAGTCGCAACGGTGCCTGGTTTACACTCTCGCGCCAGCCTTCCTTGAGGTCGGTCCCCACCCCAACTGTGTGGCTCACGTCCAGCGATCCATTCAATCCAAACATTTATTGCATCGTGTCTAGACTATCCCCACACCATTCACCACTTTGCTGTGTCCCCGCGTGTTGTGAACTTGCACTACATCTATGCTGTGATAGAAACTGTTGTACTTAACTTATTTTTTCTACTTTTTCGGCTTTTCTAATTGTGACTTGTGAAAATCCCTGACACGCTGGAGCAAAAGCATCTCGCTGGAGCAAAAACGTCTTAATCGGGCCTTGGCCGTCCCTTTGACTGATTTATTCCTTTTTGACACTTTTGGTTGGCGCGCCAAGTGTGCCAATTCCGGATAAGGCCGCGCACAAATTACTGATGTCTTTCAGATTTTGTCATCGCTTTGCATAACGATGGTCCATACCTGTTAACCCGCTTGAAGGCCATGTCAATGCCTCATCGACATTTAGAATTGCGGCATCATAACGGCCATGTTTCCATGTCCGGTCAGCTAGGTGAGCGTGGACTGTGAAAGTCGTTGTTTTCTGTCTCCGAGTCGAAGTCACCATCTTCCTCTGTGCGTCTAGACTGCTGGGAGAGAGTGATTGCGGTGCTGAAAAGATGACATTTTTCGTCACGGTCAAGGGTTCGACAAATCTGTGAGTCATAGTTCTGGTTGTTGGTTGTAGCAGCGGGGTCCTTCAATGACAACTTCGATGTAGACATGTTCGGTCGTATCAGCGGTCCATTGGATAATATTCCCGACGTTATTGATAAGGTCTCTGTACGTATAAACCCCTTCTTTAACATAATCCAGATTCTCTCCTCATCGTTCGTACCTACTACCGGTCTGTCCTTACGCAGACTGGTCCATCTTTTCGTAGTACCGATAGTCCTGTCGAACCGGACTATCCTTATATCGACCGGCGAAGGCTGGTCTTGTGTTGTCTTCCTTTCCACTTATGTTTGTTTTTGTTTACTTTTTGTTATATCTACTTTAGACTCGCTAGACAGTCTCGGGATATGCCCGGGACTATAAAAACCTTGTATCTGGTTTCGAAAATACATCTACGGATCCCACGCAGCTACGAGCATCTTCCCGACCATTTTCCCTTCTCTTCATAGCTCATCACAGAGCTCCCCGTCACCATTCTCTTCACCGCCGACACAACCGGACTACCGTCAGTCACACCGGACTACGACCGGGCTGCATCTAGCACCTCTGGACTACCATCGGACCCCTGTTCAACGCTCTCTCCCTCGTCGACGACTATTTCCTGAACTCCCTGAATCTCTTTAGGGACGAGCCTTTCGCAAGGCAAACCCCTGCAGTGATACCTAGCTGTCCATATTCTTCAAGGGCAGTTACCTTCTTTATAACGGGTGCGCGACCCTACCGCCACACATATTCGTGATGTTTGTTTTATCGGAGGAAAGGATGACACCACAGAGTGTGCCACCATTTTGTTCTATCGTCGACTAGTAGTAGGGCATCCGAGTGTCAGCTTTCCAGATATAAGGCAGATAGTGGAGATCACACCTGCATTCAACATGCCACGTCGCCACTCATCCACTCCGTGTATAGCCGTACAATATGTTCTGCAGTAGTAAACAAATGATATGGGGAAAGATCCATCTCACGGGCGAAGTGAGGATGGTTGAATAGTGCTTCCACGCATTCAATCAAGTCGCGATAGTAGAGCTGTAGCGGTTTCTTTGTTACGTGGGTGGTCGGAACGATTTGAACTTTCCAGGTTCAAGTTGGTCCCGAAGGGAGCATTTCTGCATGAGAGCAGAGCTCTTTGGCAGATGAAAATGAAAGCAGTAACTTCTTGGCCTAAACGAGGGAAGAATTAGACACTTGATCAAGTTGAGATGATAAACATACTGGTTGAAGGGCTAGGAAATTATCGATTGCCCTCATGCTGAGTCGTGAGGTCAGGAGGAAGTTTGCTATCTGCCAGTCTGCAAGGCTAGCAAAGGGGTAATACAAGTTCAGCTTGCGATACGTCGAGTATTCATCCAATTCGAAGTGAGCGAGGAAGGTCTTTCCATTTCCCTTAAGTTGTCCGGCACCAGCATGACGGTCAACTATCCAGTGTGATGTAGACTGCATAGGCTCCATTTCTGCATCATCTGAGTCTACAATATCCATGCCACTGCCTTGTGCGCCGGCAGAGCCTTCCTCTAGGCCCGCCATGTCCCATTGGACAGGGAAATCATCATCCATGCGAGGCTCCTGACTCTGTGTGAACTCCACTTGGAGTTCTCTCCTGGACTCGGAAGCCACGCCGTTGCTGTCATCCTGTGGGAGAACACGAAAGACGGCTCTCTGGATCAGAGGATTTGTCCTACAGGCAGATTTGGGCTGGGCAAGATGATAGATGATGCCTTTATTGTCTGGAAAAGCCTTGTAGCACCTGGGGCAGTTGGGCATTTTCAGCTGGACACCATTACTAGGACGCAGCGTGATGGTGAACTTGAAGTTACGTACTAGTATGATGAGTGAGTCAACTCCGAGGCGAGCAGAAGATGCTAATAATACGTGATCTCAGCCGCCGTAAAACACTGAGTCACAAATTACAACTTACGTTGGATCAATGGCCTGCATTTTGAACTTTCACTCTCAATTTCTTCGCTCTCCAAATGACAACTCTGGGCTCCATTTTGGACTCTAGTGATGGCAACGACGCACCATACTTTCCCGGACTTCTCCAACGGGAACACTCAAACTCCACCGTTCCCAGCACACCTGGTGCCGACTCGGCATCGAACTTGCTAGTCATAAATTCTAGTTCCTGTGTTCGACAGGGAACTGGCCTATCGTTCTCTCGCGTGGAGACAGGAACTCCATTGGCGATTGGGGCACTCAAACTGCAAAATGCATTTTCTCACGTCGTAACGCCGTTCCCACTTATCAATGCTCGTCGGCCTTCAAAACTGAGTGCCTCGTTCACTTTCTCGATGCCATTGACGCCTTCAAGCCAAGGGAATCACATGGAGGCAAGTAACGATATATGTTTAACTGAATTTACTTTACCGTGACGATCCCAGGCAAAAGACATCGAGGACACTGGCACCGACATGGCTAGTGACAACCTGAGCGACGAAGACTCTGAGAGAGAAGAGGCTCAACTTCTTCTCAAGGTCGTGAGGGCTCAGTGAGAAGTCTGCCGACTGGAGAAAACCGTCATTCTTGCCCAGATTGAGGAGAACGCTACAATAGGTGAATTGTATAGGTTTCGGGCGGAACGGGCACATAAAAAATTGGGGACAACTGAACATAATCTCGGACACCTTTGCAATGTGATTCGCAAGAATGGAATTTCTCTCGCCAATCTGCCTTCCACTCACAAACGGCGCCGTGTGTCAAATGATACTCAGCCTAATGGTGTGGTCCTACACTTTTACCCTCCTGCCCTTTTACTTACACAGTTTTAGTATCTCCCGAAGTCTGAGTGTGCTATATATCTTTTTGTTGTATTACTTGTACAGTACCGGTTATGTACACTATGTGTTTGCAGCGCTCTCTGTGTTGCAGGGTTTTGTGATAGTTATGGTCTCCGGATGTATGCAATGCCACCATGATACTAGACTGTTTGTGCGACTTGCAAGTTGCAAGACATGATGCATGTTTTGCACCAACGTAGTACTCTCCCTCAGATCCGATAGTGGCAGGTGACCCGACGTCCGACCAAGAGCGTGCGACTCGCACGTTATCACTCTCATCTCATTCTCTTCTTAGCGAGTCCCTCACTGTCTTCACCTCCCCCACCACTAAATTTAATGAGATGACAATGAGATGACAACGACGATGACGAATCGACAACCATAACAAGGGGCAGACAACCACGTGAACGCCAACGAGACCACAACAACAATGCTGCACTGTCCTCCCTGCCACTGCTCACACCGCCTGCCACGTCCTGCGCAAACGATCTGCAAAGGTCTACAACTATACTCTTTTAAACCGATAGTATGTACATCGGGATTGGTACATCTAGTGTTGCTGACCTTTTACATACTAGGGTTCGCGGATGACACAAACCTCTATCGCGTGAGGATCCATGGCAGGACCCTTGAAACTGTGCAAAGTTCTTCAAGTTGGACTATGTAAGTAGTTATCTTCGGGATTGTTTGCCTTTGGATAACATTCGCTGCTCAGGTATCCGATTCGATGAACATTTACCCGTCTCCTACTGGTGTCATGATAGGCAATGCCTATCATGACACATAATTTTCCCACATTTGTCAAATTTAAATTGAATTTTATATCTTGTAATCTATGATTTGACCTGAGATTGAGAATAACGCGGCCGATATCTGGCCGATGTGCGCGATCTATAGCTGGGCGGGTAGCTACACGCATCCCCTAAATATAGTTCGCTACTGTCGGAGCGCCAATGTCATGTGATCGCCTGTGATTTACCAATCAAAGAACCCGAGATTTGATGTTTCGCTCGAAAACGCTCGTATCTCCGCCGGATTACCCGATTTACGTAAATAATAGGTCGGATGAAAGGTACGAATCGGGACTACCCTCGACACAGTCATCGCTAAGCGTGAAAGTCACACGCCATCGAGCGCGTGACCGGTCTTTCAAAAGACCGGTTGCCATCAGTTTCGGTCCGGTCCGGGATGATTTTGGAGCGCCATGCAACCGGTCTCGGTCCGGTTGCCTTGCGAGAAGGTCAAAAAACCGGACCGGACCGGCGGACTTTTAAACACTAATATTAGGCATGGACCTGGTGTACAATCTCTGGTCGGCATATGACAATTGGTTCTCTGGCACGAAGCCCCTCATTCAACAGGCAATGGCCAAGATCATGAAGGCAAAGTCCACCTGTTGCGTCCTGTGTGAGTGCGTACGCTTGAAAGGTCTCCAACTATATGCTTTGGAGCCGACGGAACCATACCTGAACAGTCAAAACTACTCTGAGCTACCATTCTCGAACCAGATCATTTGTATGTACATTGGGATTGGTACATCTAACGTCGCTGACCTTTCATAGAGGGTTCGTGGACGACACAAATGTCTATCGCGTCACGATCCACAAGACGTTTGAAGGAAACTTGACTACCAAGCCCATCAGTAAGCGGTCAGCTGTTGTCCACACCAAAGTGAGAACTCAATTGTCTTTGAGATGGGGCTATCCTTTATATTCAATCCATGATCGGGGCAACTGTTTCTGAAAGTCATACACATGAGTGTTTGGGCTAGCCAGAAGCGTCTAGGGCACCCGTGAAATGGAAGACAGCTGAAGAAGCCGCTGCTTTGGTTCGTACTTTGCCAGTCGAAGAACAGCCCAAGCAAGTGATTGTGACTCTCAAGGGAATGAACCATACTACATCTCAACTGCAAGTTTGGCTTACATCGTTTCCCATATCCTCTGGAGGTACACTTGCTGGACTTCCCGAACATTGTCGTTAAGGGTAGTGAGCTACTGCTGCCATTCCAAGTATGGATAAGGATAGAGAAGTTTGGCGATTCGATCCTTGTGGGTTTTTTAGATCGCATCAGTTTACCTGATCCTCATTTTTGGTAGCACACCACACGACCACAGATGATGATCTTCAGGCCAAGACTATCCTTCATCTCAACAAATCAACTACCAGGGAACCTCGTTTCATATGGCCAACTTTGACGGACGACGAGTGGATCAAGGTTGAGGGAGCCATGAAGGACCTCATTCTGGCTGTGAGTCCCGCCCTAGTCGATCGACCATTTGCATTGATGTCTTGTTTTTCCAATCAAAGTACTGTGGCAAACTCCCTTGTATCGGAGAGCAGTTCAACGACGTAGTCGTGGAGTCAGCCAACGAGACTGCGATGTACCAGGCTCTAGTTGCCGAGGTGAAGCAAGGTCGAGCTTAGAAGATGCTCAGAGCTCACGAAGCAGCATACAGAGTAATGCTAGTAAGCACAAGCTCAACCTCGTTCAGTGAACTATGTTTGACCTCCTGCAGGAACTCGAGGATAAAACCAGCATTGCCGATATACACGCCTGGCACCTCGTTTCCTAGTGCCCGTTTTCCCAGCTAGTCACCAAAGGGATGTCGTCAACGCCTCACCATCTCCCAGACCACACATCCCTGTTACCGACTCGGGCATCTGCCGTCTCCGAGCAAATCCCACAGATCATTTGATACACTCCATACGAACTTGCAACGTTCAAACCTCAAGGACAACAGGCAAATGTCAATGACGCACATGCCCCAAGTACACAAGTTGTATGTCCAATTCCTTTGGCACAGCTCGAGGAGAGCTTCCACCTGAACAAAGTTACGGAGGTGCCTGATGGCGTGAGTCGTGACTGTCTAGTACCAGCTGTAGATTCTGAGATTGATTTCTTGTCAGTCACGGTTGTGCTCGGTGGAAAGGTGATCAGTTGCAAAATCCTTGCGGACCGTTCGACTGACGATGGCTTAGCCTTGCTCAAATGGATGATATGTTTCCACATCCACATCATAGATGAGCAAGTGGTCAATAACGGCGCGTGTTATAGTCATACCAACTGACTCAGTATGGTTGCAGCGACAAGCTACGGACAACAGATATTGGTACCAAATTCGATTGGCGTGTCTATCCAATATTACTGACCTTTTATTTAGGACTTGTAGACAACATAAGCATGTCACGATCCCGCAAGACTTTCAATGGCTTGGCCACCAAACTTTTCACCAGTAAGCAGTCGAGTGCTTGTCTGCAGCAAAGCGAGACCTCAATCACCGAGCGGTGTTGTAGTTTCATCGAAAAGGCCAAGAATATTTCCACACATTGCCACTTCATCAAAATCATCCATAGATAGTAAGTATCCCGGGCACGTTCAAGTTGTGCATACCATACCCACTAATCCTGGAAGAGTTCAGCAGCAACTTCCCGCCGCCGTATTCAAGCCGCGAAATCTTGCTTAAAGAGATAGTTGGCTAGTACTTCTACCTGCGTACAATGTAAGTAGTACCATATAATCCTGAGACCGGAGGCTCCGTGCTAAGTGCTTGGCAGGGTCGAGCCACCTGCACTGGGCTTAGTACTTGAACTTTGTGCTCATTTGAAACCGTCACTTCGCTTGCCGCCGCTCTGACTATGTATGTATACATAATTCAATTTGAACACGACACGCGCCGGTGCACAGCACTGTCGTGGCATATTTTAACCCTTACCCAGTGCTGAAGGTTGACTTCCGAGTTGCTGAGATTTTCCCTCTCCCTCCTGGCACATAGATATGGCTAGAGGACGTAGCAAACAGCCCTTCATTGGTGCACAAGACCCTCCAGAACTGTCGGCTCGCAACCAACCTCGGCGCTCGAAACGAACGAATGCTGGCCAAAATGGTTATGTGACTCAGTTAGAACACGTTGCCAATGCCATTGAGACGCCTTGCCCGGTCACTAGACAGCACCTTGACCTACTTGACAATGAGCCCGTCAACTCCATGGCTCTGGCGACTCCACACCCCAGTCATTCTAGGAAGGTCTCTAATCATTCCAACAAAGGTTCAGAAGACAAGGTACGTCCACATTCTGGCCTTGTTACTCATGCGAGGCTGATCCACCTACGTGTTCAGGCCTCAGCAGCTCTGACTACGGTGCAGACGATTATGCCCATCTCCCTTGAAGCCTGCCGCTCTGGAGGGTCGCTTCGGCTACCAGGTTCCTGCACTCATCCCAATGTTTGTCGGGTCTCAGTCAATTGCAGACTTTGAACAAGGTCGCAATGCGACTCACTCGACGACGAGTGCTAAAGGGACGGCCTTGGGTGCTGGCACGAAGGCACGGGCTACGCATGCTGCACCACCTTCCCGCTCTTCAGCCCCAGGATACAACCAGGCTCCAGCCCAGTCTTCTCGCTCGAGGCTCCGTGATTCAAGCTCTCCACAGCCTCATGTTCCCCCTGCTGGTGGCCAGCGCCCACGATCAAACCAGCCAGCATTGACAGACACTCGCCATTCTTTCCTGGCTGCATTGTACAATAACTCTTTCTCCTCACCCTTGACTGAAGTAGGGGATGTAAGTGGCTACCTCAACGTAGTACAAGAAGGGTTGGCGGCTATAAACGAAGATCAGCAAGAGGATGAAGAACAACCAGAGGATGAAGAACAACCAGAGGACGAAGAACAACCAGAGGACGAAGAGCAGCAAGAAGAGGATGACGAAGACGAAGACGAAGACGAAGGCATGGAGCTGAATGAAGAGATGGAAGAGGAGAGAGTGCAAGAACAAGACGTGGTGGTGAACATGCAAGCAATCGACATGGATGTCGATGATTTATATGGTGGTGCCCCGGCGGGAGATATCCTCAATGATTTGGGTAAGCTCCAAATTTCGTCGTATAATTCATGTTTTCATTCTTTGTGAAGATGAGCAGTTATGTGACGATCACGAGGACCAACAGGCAGCTCCTCAACATTGACAGCCTTCCATGCCTCTCTCCTTTCGCAACCAGCACCAGCCAGCAGGTGGTCCTCGTCCTCCCAGCCAACACGGGCAACGTTCGAGTAAACAATCCCAACATAAATTGAAGGCCGGAAACGATAGACATCTACCTGTCTCTAGTCACACAAACAGGTAAGTTGTCCTGTAGCTCTGCTTCTCTGATCAACAGCGTCCTGGCACTCACCTGTGCCACTCCAGTCAATCGGGTGCCCCTGCACAATCACATGTTCCTGCACAATCACGTGCTCCTGCACAATCGCGCGCTTCTGCACAGTTACATCGCCCCGCTCACACTCACCAGCCTCGTGCATCTCAGCCACGTTCTCAGGCACAGGTTCAACGAGAGGCACTTCTATGATCTATCACCACCTCCTTCTCATTCGCACTCTGTATCCGGAGATCGAGTTGACGAACCAGAGATTTCTCACCGCCCTGGCAATGAATTGGTGCGTTTTATGGCTGACTTCGTCCTTAACTGACCTGATCTTCCCAGGTGGCGTTGCCAGTCAAACCAACTACACTCAGAGCCTTCCCTACACTTTGGGCCAAGTGCCTTGATAACGCAAAAGCACGGATGCACTGACACATTGCAGTGTTTGACGCTTTCCCATCCATCACGACTGCACTTGATGGTCCATGATGCAACGAATCTCTACTTGAGACCCTCGCGTGGTACCAGGACGAGGGACATGAACTCGAGAAAGGTAAGTATCATGTCCTTGTCTCAGATTGTTTCGCATACTTACATTGAACAGAGATTGTTCTCGAAGAGCGCATCGGTGATATGTGTAGGCTGGTAAGTTGCGGCATTGATATGAAGACCTACTAGCTGACCTGTTTCAGATCTACAATGACATCTCCACATTCCGGTGTGAGATCAAAAAATCCATTGCTAGCATCTTGCCTATTTACTACCAACTATACCCCCAGGCGAGTGCGAAGACAGATGCTGAGCGGTATGGGTTCATTCGTGACAAGGTGCAATTGTTGCTCCATAACTCAGGGCAGTTCCTATGTGGCGAGCCAGATGAAAACGTAAGTCTTCTCCTTGCCCTGTATACGGTAAACTATATCAACATTGATTGGCAGGGAAAATCAAGCAACTTCGCACATGAAAGCCTCAAGCAAGCCTGCCTCGTGATCTTCTACTCAAACAAGCCGAAGGCTTTGCACCAGTTCCCGGAAATGCAAGAATATATTCCGTACAATGCTCTCGTGTTTATTGCTACATTTGTGAGTGATTTTCCGGACTGATTTCCCTTCGCTGCAACTCTCGTTCAGGTCCATGGTGTCCTTTGTATCTTCCAGCAGCATGGCCATGTTCCCTCCAACTTGAAGCTCGAAGTCCGACAACTCAAGGAGACCTACAGTATGCTAGAACGAAGCTTGGAGCGGGTCAAGCAGGATGCTTACCATGGGAAAAAGTTAGATGACATGCTCGAAAGCTGGGCAACACTCGGAATGTAACTACGGCAGTAAATTTGACATCGTTGCTCAACGAACTAATGAACATCATCATGGACTGGTTATCCCCAACGCACAACCACAATTGCAGGAGAAAATGAGGCATGTGTTATCCTGGACTAGTTACTTCTTGCTCGCCGTGTTGTATGTATCTCCTGATCCGAATACTTGATTGTTTTTCATAGCCGCTGTGTCTCTGTAGCAGAATCATCGGACATGCATATACAAACAGACACTGCGCGAGGATGTGTACGGTGCTATACAAAGACGCGTGATGTGTACAGTGCTGTACAAAAATGGTGCCGTGTACAGTTGCTCGATACAAATGATGTGCATACAGACAATGAAGTGCCGACATGCTAGGTACAGGTCTGTACAGAGACCTGTGACATGTGATAGTGTTATACAGACACGAGCACTCCATACAGAGAGTGACAAATGTACAAATGCGGTTACAGTATTATAACCCGGATACAGGTCTGTACAGAGACCTGTGACATGTGACAGTATTATACAAGACGGCATGTCGAGAGCACTCCATACAGATATTGAGGTACATACAGGTGCTGACAAACTCGGTTGCCATGGATCGGGCTGTGTAGATAGATTGCCGAATGTACATATTTGTCTTTATAAGCGATCTTCGATGTCGGCACGAGATTCTACAGTTGATGACATAACTATCTCGTCACTGTACATAAGTGACCTAAGTGTACCACTGTAGCTAATGTAATTGACTGTGCAAGTCTGCACAGTCACTTTGGAGATTGCTGATGCGTTAAGGGTGAGAAGACCAAGGTAGGAATGATGGCTTGTGCTTGCAAAGCCATAACTGACGTGCTTAATACTAGCCTCCGCTCCATGTGCCCCGCCTCTACAAATGCGAACCCCCGGGGTCGTCCGCTATCATCGGATCCATCGATGGTTCATCACCTCGCTCGGTATCACTCGTGTCCTCCTCACTGACGTCTCCCTCGCTGTCCTCGACTGGCTCTATCTCTGGTTGCTCCTCAGGCAGTGCTTTGTCTCCTCTAGTCTCTGCTGCTTCATCATGCGCGGCCGCAAGAGCAGTCCCGTCACGTGGAATGAATTCGCGGAGGCGGCGGGCATGGAAATTGCCAGGGATGGGAAAACCTTCGAGGGTCTGGAGCGTGTACGAGTTGCCGATGCGTTGTGCAATGCGTCGAGGAGCTGACCATTGTGGTAGCAGCTTGCGGGTTGTTGACAAAGTGAGGCCTAGTGCATTATCATATACTTGTACTAGTTGCTCGGGAGTAAATATGACTTCACCGGCGTTGGTGCGCATGACTTTGCGGTCGAACGCTGCTTTGCGATGTGTTGCGTGAAGCGCTGTGCGATGCGCGCCGTCCAGACGCTGTTGGTCAATGTATGCCATCTGTACGGATATTTCAGCGGCGGACGGGGATTGAGATAGATCGTTCACCGGGGTGGAGGGTGTGTTTACTACAAATCCCAGTAGCAGTTCCTTGGGTGAGAACTGTAGAGAGGGGATTACTCGTTCGTTGAGGTGACAGATCGCGGCATCAAAGTGGTCAGGCCATGATTTCGTGATATCCGCTGGGGTTGCCTGTGCATAGTCGTCTTCGCCTAGGTTGGGGCTGCAGAGGCGTTTTAGACGGCCCAGGAGTTTCCCGTTTGCGTTTTCCACGAGTCCATTGATCCACGGCGCGTAGGCTGCTGTTACCTGATGAGTTGTTTCATTAGCCTCACACCATGCTCGAACATCGCCGTTATTAAAGTGCGATCCGCCGTCTGTCATCAAGGTTTCCGGTGCACGGAAGACGTGTGTGATGGCTTTAAGGCCATCAATGGCTGTCTTCGCTGTGCCACTGGAGCGGAACTTGAAACCCCAGGTGTACCGCGAGTACGTATCAAGTACTAGTAGTACGGTGTGGTATCCACCTTTACCTTTGGGGAGGGATAGATAGTCAGCGACGAGAAGCTCTTGAATGGGTGTCGACGGGTGATGGGATACATTAGTGCATGTAATTGTGATGACCCAAAGTTCTTACACTGCGGGCATTGGAGTAGCGCTGTGACGATTGATTGATCCAAGCGAGGGCTGTAGATCTGATCCATCAGTTTGAGCTTAGTTAGGTCACGACCCCAATGCCCGTTGTTTGCGTGCTCGATTTTTGCGAGTTCAATGGCTTCATCTTGGGTGATGCACTCCACTTGCGATTTGGCGCGAATGGATTTCCCGTCAGCGATGCGCCAGAGCTTACCGTTCTCGATGTGATATCCTCCTGCTCGGTGTCGTGCACGTTGTCGGTCGCGATCTGGCCGGTGACTGTCCTGGCCCGTTAGGGCTTGTACGACCTCTAAAAACAACGGCTCGTCAGCAAAGCGTTCACATAGTGTGGCTGACACCTCGTCGGGAACGACTCCGAAGAGGTCGTTGATAATGCCTCGCGATGCTTCCCAGTCTTCGCACACGAGCCATGCACTGCCATCATCTGGTGTCCGTTCTCGTCCGGTGTACATGCGGCTGAGTGCGTCGGCGGCGACATTGGATGTGCCGGCTCTGTGTCGAATTGCTGTGATGTGATATCCTTGGATGCCGTCTTTCCACCGTGCGTGGTGTAGATTCGACACGTCGTTGCACAAGGTATCTTTCATCGCTTTGCAGTCCGTTTCTACCTCGACCGGAAAGCCCCATATGGTGTCACTAAAGTAGTCGAGGCCGAATTTGAGCGCAGCAAACTCTAGTATATATGGTGGGTACCGTTCTTCAGCTGGGGCTGTGCGTTTGGAGGCATAGCCAATGGGGTAGTTGGCCGTGTGTACCGTACCATCCGCGTGGGTGGTGGTGAACTGTTGAGTTAGTACTGCGCCGAAGCCATCTTTCGACGCATCTGTAGTCAAAATGAAGGGCGTACTGTCAAATTTTGGGGTGTGAAGTATCGGCTCGTCCAATAGGACGTGTTTTAGGCGTACAAACGTGCGATTATGTCGTGGCGTCCAGTATGGCGCTAGTATCCGATCCCGTAGGAACTGGCGGTATTTCTTTTTACTCTTTCGGATGTCGGGATGAGGTGGATCTAAGTTTCGCAGTAGGTCAGTGAGGGGTGCTGCGAGTCGCGCGTAATCTTTAATAAGAGTACGGAAATACCCCGTCAAACCTAGGAATTTCATAAGTTCCGAGAGATTCCTTGGTACTGGCCATTTGGCCACTGCTTCGAGTTTGGCTGGGTCAGGTTTGATCCCTTCTCTGCCTACTCGCACTCCTCCAAATATAGTGTCAGCGAAGAAAAGTTTCGTTTTTTGGGGGGAAACTGATAGTCCGCTGTCACGGCAACGCTGAAAGAAGACGCGTAAGCGTTGGAGAAGATCGGTGAAATCATTACCCGCAATCGCGTTGTCATCCACGAAGGTTTCAAGTTGTATTCGTGTGACCAGGTCTTGCAGCGCGTGTCCTGTCATGTCACAGAACCATGACGGTGCGTCTGCGATACCCATGGGCATCCGAGTGTACGCATGATGTCCAATACCTTCAGTGTAAATGCATAGGTAGGGTTGGCTCACTTCGTCAACCTCTAATGCGTAATAACCTGACGCGAAATCAATGACACACGTGTATCGTTGACCCGATATGCGCTGCTGTTTTGCTCGCAAGTCACCTTGGGGTACTGGAGCAATTTGACAGACACGACTTAGCTGATGAAAGTTTTGTGTTATACGCCATTTCGGTTTCGCCGGAGGTGTTGGAGTCTGTGGGGGATTGCCAGCTGCGCGTCGTGGAATTGATGGGTCGGGAGGCTCACCGAGTAGGATACATTGTTCATTTACTTCCTGCTTGATCTCATCGAGCGACAATCCTGGGTGATCGTGTTGCCGTTGCGCTAAGACGGTAGGGTGTACCGCTTTGACGTCTCGGGCGTGGATTGGGCGTAGAACGCCGGCATCGACAAATTCAGCTAGACGGGGAAAGTAAAATTCCTTCTGCGCCTGGTTCAGTGGCCTCTGGTTGACTTTCGTTGAGAACGTCGCCTCTGGTGGTATTTGTAGGTGATATTTGGGCCCGGTGATTGGTTTGACTTCTTTTACTGATAGGGCGAATATGTCAGCAAATTCGCAAACTTTAAGTTCACACACTTGTGATAATTCGGATGTTTCGAGCTTTCCGATTTGAATAAGGTTGAGAATCGCGTCAATGCGCGGGGGATGAAACGGTCCTTTTTCTGTGAGCCTAGAGAAAGTGTCGTTATATGGGACGGGCGGAAGGGGAGATGGTACAGCACCGTGTTTGGGTAGGATATTGATGGTGTTCACTGCGCTCTGTTCATTTTGCGGTATGTCAAAATGAGTGATCACTGGAAACGTGATCGCTGTGGGTAAATGTGGGTGAGATAATGGGTAGTGTGATTGGAACGGAGTGAATGTGTGTGAGCCTTTTGCCAATGGAACGGTGATGACATCAGTCCCGTAATCATGAGTGGCATGGAGCTGTTCAAGGAGAGGTTTACCGACCAGCATACGCCACGAGCCTCCGCTGGGAAATACTTCGAAAGTGACTCGAGCGTGTGTGGGTCCCCATTCGAGGTCGCCCGTCCATGCGCCAGTGGATACTGCAAGAGTTCCGTTAGCCATCCTTAGTGTGCCGGATGATGGACTTAGCGGGGATAAACGCCGTGCTATGCGTTGGAATGCTGCTGTGTCGATGGCGTTGATCATGGCTCCGTTGTCAATGGTTGCAAGGAAGCGGACCCGTTCTCCTTTTGGACCGAGCAGTATCGGGGCCGCGAGGAAGGGGTTGCTGGTGCGTGCCATGAGTGGGCGTCCTGAAGCATCCAACGAGTACACATCAGTGACTAGATTCGAAGGGGAAGGTACATCACCCGGAGTTAGTAGGTATTGTGATGTCGGAGGTAGAGCGTTTGTGTGAGGTGTAGGTAACGAGACTGGTGAAGTATGTACATTAGCTAAGGTTTCAGCACGTTTGTCTATACTAGTAGGATGTGAAATGAAAATGGGAGGCGAAGGAAGTGGGGTTACGGCTGCCTTGCCACGGGCTATAACCCCGTTTAGTTTTCCGATGTGGTAGGCCAGTCCCATGCGTCAGCCGTCTGTAAATCTCCGTACTGTGGTTCTCCTCCATACTCGTCATGCGACGCTTCTACGAGATACATTGGAGCTGGGGGAGGGGCTGACTGTGGGGTTTGCCACGAGTAGTTGGTTTGTGTTGGTCCACCTGATGCGGATGTCTGGGCTACCTGACGGAGAGAGCTCACTGGCATGACGATTTGTCGCCACTTGCTTTCCATCGGTGGCAACTTTATTTTGGCCTCGCAGTTGCTGCTAGTGTGACGTGGATCAGTCACGACACCGCACTCAAAGCACTCGCCTGATCCGGGCATCGCCGTTCCTGGAGACAGTGGGAAGGGGCGATATAGCAATGGCATAGTGTCCGTTCCATAGGACGCGAACCGAGCTTCTACATCCGCTTTGTATTGTCTTTTACCTTCCTCACTATTCGACCGTTGTGGAACCGCTGCTACTCGATCGAGAATGAATTCCTGTGTGATCGGTGGGCGGCGGGCTTGCCAAGCATTCGGTGGAGTGGTTGCCTGTGGTTGTGCTAGTGGGGGTACGTAGATCAAGGGGGAGGGGTTGGAACGGTTGTTGGATGAGTGAGGGGAGAATGGTTGTGGTCGGTGGCAGTGAGCTAGATGTGTGTTCGCAGCCTGTAGTGCGGCAGCATTTGCGGCTGCTTGGGCGCGGATGTGTGGGATCTCCGCTATCTGCGCTCGTAGGTGCGCGATCTCAGTGGCCTGTGTACGTTGCATCATCGCTAGACTTCGTCCGCGCTGGATTTTCTGTAAAGGTACGGTACGAATATCCTTCCTGAATTCTTCCCAGGTGTTGTAGCGACATAGTAGGTGGTCCTTTAGGATGTCGGGGATACCGTCGACCGCATACTCAATCAGGAAACCTGCGTTGTCACCCATAGATATGGCCTCTTTGGCCACCGCGTTTGCCCAGATGTTTTGTCCGTAGTCCGCCTTGCGTTTCTCACTGGGCGTAGTCCATTTCCCAATGTTGTCTTCTTCTAATACCTGAGCTTTGATATGTTCCATCTGTTCTGCCCGTGAGAATTTTGGGCGTTCTTGGACGGGCCACCGAATGTTGAAGGCTGTGGCTATCGCGGATAGGGTGGCGCATTCACTACTGCGGAGGGTGGCGTACCAGTCAGTGGCGTAGCTGCCCGGTGCTATGTGATGAAAGAAATGCATGGTTTTCTGCAGCTCGGTCCATGAGTGCGGAAGCATGCGTTGGAACTTTGTAAACCAGATGCTGGGGTCATCCTCGTCACCGTAGAACATATCCGTAACGGGTGGATTTTCCGACATTGTTGGTGGTGGTGGTAGGTTACGCCGTGGTCCGGTGCTGATGGAGCGGGCTGGTGTTTTTATCTGGCGCAGAAAGTGTGGGGGTGGTGAACGGGTTGGTCTTGGGGGTGCTGCAAAGATGCTTGGGTCGTGAGGGATTCCCACAGCCTGGAATAGTGTTGACTCAGGGGAGTCTGGAGGTGTTCCGGGTTCAAGTTCCTCAAGTTCTGGATTAATTGTTGTGCTAGTGCCAGAAGGTGTAAAGATAGCCGGTCGAAGAATTAGTCTGTTGTTGGGGTTGATAGTGGCAGAACTGCTGGAGCGTCGTCGTAAAGTACTAGGTGCAGAGGTTCGACGGTCACGGAATATGCTCTCTACAAAAGCGCCAAGTATGTGGGGAGAAGAAGGGGGGGAGAGTTCTGAGGATTCTGAAGTAATGAAATTGTCTGAGCTCGTTATGCGAGTGCGAGTCTCGCTCTTGTCACCAGATGTACCGGCCAGGATGGAACACGAGAGAGTGGGCTGATGCCCTCTAAAGTGGAAGACGACGGCTCGGTACATGTGAGGAAACTCGAACTAATACTCCTCGGCATCTCCTGGCTGGACCCCTGGCACTCCTCCACGTCTGTCCTGTCCCGTCGCTGCCCTCCGGGCCGCTCCGCTCCACTGGACAACGCGACGACGTCGCCAATGCCCCTTCAAGTTGACGACTTGCGGGACGGTGATAACGAAGAAGATGCAATGATGTGGCAACTTCAAGAACACGGCAAGGGGATTCGGAGGACGAGGACTCAGACAGCGATGACAATGACCTTACATTAGGAAGAGGAGACAAGGATGAACACAATGCGATGGTGTCGTGTCGTTGACGATCTGCTGCAAACCCAAGGCTCAATGATGCAACGACAATGGTAAGTATGCCTTGTTGTCCTTGTCCTCACCCTCCTCACCCTCCGAGTCCCTCCCTCGTGCAACAACCCAGCACATCGACAACAGCAACGCAACAATGCTGATAACACAATGACGACTCTACGATGATGATGACAATGATACAACAACAGTGAGTATTGTCCTCGTCTTCCTCTCCTCACCCTCCTCCCTTCCTTGCTCAACACCCACTGGCGGCAGCGCGACAACACAAAGACAACAACGACAACCCATCTCCATCTCCATCCATCCTCGTCCCCACTGGCATCCCCATCCCTGTCTCTCAGGCTGTCCTCTTGCCACCACAATGGCTCAACAACAACACAACAAGTTCCCATGATCCCTGTCCCGTCCCATCTTCGTGCCACCACAACATGATGAAAACTATGCCGACGACGATGCAATGTCAATTTCCTTATCCCCATCCCAGTCACCGTCGTGGTGACAACGTCGACGATGCAGCGACGATGACGACAACACAATGAGAATGATGGCTCGACGTCGATTTGCCACCATGACGGCTCGACGACGACGTGACTCGGACAATCATGTCCCCATCCCCATGATCCCTGTCCCATCTTTGTGCCACCACAACGTGATGACAACCACAACCACGACGCTTGAACATCGATTTCCTTATCCCCATCCCTAGTGTTTTAAAGTCCAGTTGCGGACCGAAAAAAAAACCGGCAACTGGACCGGACCGACACCGGTTGCAACCGGACTGCAGTTGCTGGTTGCGCACAATTTAAATTTTGACTCGGTCCGGTTGCCAAACTTTTGGAATTTCAAAAGGACTGGTCCAAAACCGGTTGAGACCAGTTGCAACCGCGACCGGTCGCTTGCCCCTAGGGCTACCATATATAGGCCCATATACCGGAATTTATTTACTATTTTAGGAATTTATTTGACATTTATACGATCTAATCAGTGGTTTGACCCGGAAATGGTCCGATCACATTCGCGTATGGGCCGATTGTGGCGATCAATGGCTTGAACGATGCGGAATACGCTCTACTAAATTCCGTACAGCCACCCCGAAGTGCGCCTCGCCCTTGCGCGCCCACGATAAGGATCGCACGAATTGATCTTTGATGCGAAAATGACATCCGACGCGGAATCGGTCATATCTCGGCCGCATCGCCGCCGATTAACGTTATTAGTAGCTCGTATTAAAGGCACGCGCCCGCGCTAACTTCGATACAGCCACCGCTAAGCGCGAAAGTCACACGCCCCTGAGCGCGAGACCAGTTTAGGTTGCAACTGGTTAAAACCAGTCTTGCAACGGGGTGCAACCGTTCCGGACCGGTTGCCACCAGTCTCGGTCTCAGTTGCCAACATTTGGGAAGCGCTTTCAACCGGTCTTGGTCCGGTTGCCTCAATTTTTTGGCAAAAAACCGGACCAGACCGGACTTTAAAACACTACCTATCCCTGACACCGTCGACGTCACAGTCGATGTCTCCATCCCCATTCCCGTTTTCATCCTCTTGCCACCATGACAGCTCAACGATGATGCGACAATGTCCCCATCTCCATCCTCGTCCCATCTCCATTCCCGCCACCATCACTACTGTCATGCCAATGTGACAATGTCAATGATGCAGTGACAATGATGAGTCAATGACGGCAGGACGAGAGCAGTGGCTCGACATCGACGTCCCCATCTGACAATGCCAGTGACACTCTGTTGATGTCCCCATCACATCTCTGTCCCCCTTGTGCCACCACGGCATGATGACACCAACGATGAAGATGCAACGGTGACATAGTGAGGACCTCAGGCTCGAGAGGACGACTCGGATGTCCCAATCACTGTCCCTGTCCCCCGGGCCTTCCCTGTCTTCGTGTGGCCATGGCGACACAATGATGTGATGAGCCTCACCGACAACAACAATGAAGGTGCAAGTTGCAATGGTGACATATTGAGGACCTCAAGAGAATGATCTCCCAATCCCCGTTCTAGTCCCCTTTCCCGTCTTCATGCGACCACGGCGACACAATGTTGATGGGATGATAATAATGCAATGATGGCGACAATGTCTACAATATGACGTCAAGGGGACGACATCTGAGTCAGATATGCTAGCAAGACATTTGTAAATTTAGATTGTGACTCGGACGGAGGGTTCACTACTCCAGATATGGTTGGCTGTAACATACTACTAGTACATAGACTTTGCAACTTGAGCATTGCATTGCCAAATGTCACCTCACGGAGTCCATCAATGTGTCTATCAATCAAGTGGGTCTTA
>JBBPOM010000449.1:0-26144 GCA_038091455.1 Leccinum uliginosum
CCCTGCAATTCCCGTGGCGCACGTGTCGTAATAATTCCGTCCAGTCAGGATCAGTTACACGGACCTGTTGCTTGAGACGGACGACGATTGAGAACTGTTCGTAGATGCTCCGACCCATCATTTCATCGGCACTGTCCTTTGATGGGTTGCAAGGATTATATAGAGGTGCGCTTCTCTTCGAAACAACAGGGGGAAATTGATGAAAGTCGCCGACCAAGATGACGTTGACACCTCCGAACCATGTCTCCTTCGCCATTGAAGGTTTTCGCTCGAGCAATTCATTTGGATAGCTGTGCAAAAAATCTGCATCCGACCATTGATTTCTCATCAATTATGAGGTAATCCTTTCCCTTCCAGAATTTTGCTAGCTTTCTCACTGCGCGCGCTCCAGGATCATGGCCGTTAACTCCAATTCCTGAAAGAACATGAAGCGTCTTCCCGTCGATGATTGATGCAGCAATTCCCATAAATGCGCCCTTCACAAGTCTCCCTTTCGTACCTCGTGCTCATACCCGCGCTCCGTCCCCTCCGCCTGCTACTAGGCAATCCACACACCCCCGCCGGGTTCTTATGACGACAAGTCAGATTCGTAAGAGTCTCGATAATCCAAAGCTTGGTGTCTACATCGGCAC
The DNA here is from genome assembly GCA_038091455.1 of Leccinum uliginosum. Classification (NCBI taxonomy): domain Eukaryota; kingdom Fungi; phylum Basidiomycota; class Agaricomycetes; order Boletales; family Boletaceae; genus Leccinum; species Leccinum uliginosum. Next base: position 633 of record JBBPOM010000449.1, read on the forward strand.
TCCTGGATTGCCGGCCACAGCCCTTTTCTACCTCGGCGGGGCTAAAGGCGACGTCCTCATATCCGCTCAAACAAATGAAGAACTCATCCTTCGTGGTGCTTTCAAAATCAGCCGCTCGGACTGCTTCTTGAGTCCCGATGGCACGTATCAGCCGACAAACAAATACCAGTCAAAGTTTGAAGACGTCAAACTTAGTTGCAAGCTCACCATCCTGTCCGAGGACGACTTACGTTTCATGTCGAGTGATATGGATACAGCATTCAAAAATATCAAAGGGTTCGAGGATCTCATCGAAATTGAGAAAGACGACACCATCCTTCACTCGTATCAAAGATCTGGCCGTTGGAAAACCATTAAAATGGTCCACCCTCTTTTCCTCATAAGTCTTTTTATCATTGATTGGATGACTATCGTTCACCCGATGTCTTCTACTTTCAGAAGAAAGAGAAACGTGAAACTGGCAGTGATGACCAACCTAATGACAGTGACGATATGTTGGAACAACAGGACGCTGATCTCGCAGGTAAGTTATTATGCTACTATAATTTCAATTTTCGTTCACGTGCACACACAGAACTTGGTACTGATTACACAATCACAAACTGGCCAGTCAGCGACCACTGCAAGACATGCTTGGATGATCTTATTTCCGCGGATACACACAACATCAATCCTCTTCCCGTTTACGACCTCGACCATTCGCTCATCCCCCCCTCCAAGTATATGGAGGATCTTCAAGTTCCCGGTTTAACCGCAATAGTCTCCTTCGCATTCACCCATCATCACCTTAGGGCAAACAAAAAGCACGTCTTCAATGCAGTGCATCGTGAAATAGTTCTTATTCGAAGCTCCGACGAGCTCCCATCAAGTCCATACAAAAGAAGACGTTTTGGGTTGAAACCCTTGATGGACAGCGATGGAGAACTAGAGTCAAACACGGGAGCATCCTCGTCTACTCAAGGTACGTTCATCATCATTCCCTTTCTTCCACTCACATCTGACTGTCCGTAAAGTCTGATCGTTCGAATCGTGGTGTACACTCTTCCTGATCAACTGTACAGTCCAATATGTATCCGCTTCCGAGTCCTTTTTTTCTTTTAATGTATACTTAGCCTGTAACTACTACGTTTACGTGCATCACCAACACGCTTTTCTCTACGTTCAATTGTATGTTTCGCTACTACGTGATTATATATGTACAGTTCCAATGCAATGATTTTTCAAATTCACGCTCAACCAAACAAACAAGGTTTCTGCCGGCGACACGCGGCGCTACCCAAGTAGAACAATTCGAGTTGTTTATGTTCTTGAACCGCTTCGCGAATATAGTGATATTTAATCGCTATATGCTTCGAACGTCCTTCTTGAGCAGGGTTTTCAGCTAAGAACATAGCTCCTTGATTATCACAGTTGAGCAGTCATGGATGTTTAATCTCATGACCAATCTCTTTGAAAAGATTGCAAATCCAGACTAGTTGTCATGCAGATTCTGTCATGGCAATGTATTCCGCTTCTGTGGAAGATAAGACAACAACTTTCTGATGTCTTGAACACCAGGAAACGATAGCGTCTGCTAGGAAAATACAATAGCCAGTTGTAGATCGTCTTGTTTCAAGGTCACCAGCCCAATCAGTATCACAATATGTAGTGAAACTCGCATCTCTTGCTAATCCATTGTACATGATGCACACGTCTTTGGTATAGACAAGGTATCAAACAATGTAAAGTGCTCAATTTAAGTGATCCTCAGAAGGATTTGTGGAAAATTGTGACATCTTGATTATGGCATAAGCCAGGTCTGGGCGTGTTCCAAGCATGATGTAAAGAAGAGATCCGATCACCGATTGATATCGAGATCTTTGTTTAGGATCTTCTTTCTGATCATTAGGACTTGGATTATATCCGGAAGGAAGTGGTGTATGAGCATGTTTACAGTTCTCTAGCTGAAATCGTTCAATGACTTTCTCAGCATAGGTACATTGGTCAAGTCTCAGAGTTTGTTTCTTTCGATCTCTGGTAATTCGCATGCCAAGATATTCTGTAGCATCGCCAAGTATCCGTGATTCCCAGCGATCTGTGAAAATCTTCATGTGTTTCTCAATGAGTTTGAGATTGGAACCCATGAAAAGAGCATCCGTCAACATAAACTATGAAGATGATCTTATCTTTGCCTATATATTTGATGTAGACTCCGGGGTCAGAAGTTGTACATTTAAATCCCATTTCTTGAAGGGATTTGTGAAGTGCTTTATTCCGATGGCAGCTTGTTTAAGTCCATAAATAGATCTCTTTAAGCGACAAACTTTGTTTTCTTTGCCTTTTTCGATGAAACCTTCTGGTTGAACCATATAGAGCTCCTCGTTGTCGTCAAGTTCTTCGAAGAGAAATGCTGTCTTGACATCTAAGGCTTTGATCTCCCAATCTTCAAGGGCTGCTAAGGCTAGGAGAAGCCTGACGGTTTCAAACCGTGCAACGGGGGAAAAAGTTTCTTCGAAATCTATCCCATAAATTTGTGTAAAGCCTTTTGCAACAAATCGAGCTTTCTTGCGACCGTCGCTCTTTGTTACATATACCCATCTTCCCGTGATAGGTTTACGACCTTTAGGTAAATCTGCAAGTACCCAAATGTTTCGGTCATAAAGAGATTTCATCTCTTCTTCCATAGCTAGTTGCCATTCTTTTTGGTCAGCCGGTGTCAATTTCTTGACGTCTCGGTAATGAACCGGTGTTTTACCAGTTGAAATGGTAGCAGCGACAAAGTGTTGGCGAATCCACTCAGCACTAAAATGTTGTGCTAATGGTTCATCGTAAAGATCATTCATGTCATCGTCTACAAATAATGTAGGGATGGGTTCTTCTGGAATTGAAGTTAGATCCACACTCGGAGTAAGGGGACTGAGTGGAGATAACTCCTCCTGAATCGTTTCCATGGGAGTTTCTCGTCGAGACAAGTCACTCTCAATCTCTAATGGAGTTCGATCTCCATAGGTATTATCTGGAAGGAAACGGTGAATAGGAACTCGTGTAGATATTCGAGAACGAGTCCGTGGTTCTTCTTGAATAACTGTCGTCTGGTGATGACGATGTGGTCGAGTTCTAAATTCAGGTATAGTTTCATCTGAAAATCTCCTGGGAGCGAACCAAGGTGGATGAGGATAAGATGGATTAGCTTCATAGAAGTGTTCCAAATTACGATCTTCTCTTTCGCTTGGTGGTGTGTCTCTGGTCTCTCTAGGAAGATCAGGTAATACCTCTCCAGTTTCATAATCAAATCCATCGAGTTGTCGATGTTTGTGATGATGAACTTGAGAACCAGCTCACGGAAACGTAAAGCAGTGTCACTCTTGCGATGTAGGAAAGCAAGGAAAGCGAAAGCAGAACAATCATCGATAAACGTGAGAATCCAGCGAGCACGAGTGTGAGACTCCGTAGGGAGTTCAATAAGGTCGGTATGAACCAGACCAAGAACACGAGCAGAACATTTAACCGAAGGGCCAAGAGGTCGTTCGTGGGATTTGCCGAGTTGGCAACCATGACAAGGAGGCGAAGAAATTTGTGATTTCAAGAACAATTTAGAAAGTCCTGTGGTAGAAGAGGCAAGATGTCGTAGAGCATTGTCAGAGCAATGTCCAAGACGATGATGCCAGAGTTCTGATGAGGAAATATCCGACAGGGTGTGAACTTCACTTGGAGTGATCGGTGTTGACCGAAACCAATGAAGAATATCACCAGGAGATGAGGCAGTGGCCCGGATCAGATGGTGACCCTGTTTGTCAAAGACATCAGTCGATTTTCCTATTACAATTTTAAAGCCTTGTAGGGCTAGTTGATTGGTAGACATAAGTTGGCAAGATGCTTCAGGTGATAACCATACCCCTGTTAAGGTAATGGGTTTCTTCCCGAAAGATGCTTTAAGGAGAATTGTTCCTGGTCCTGTCATTTTGATGGTAGATCCATCAGCGATATGAGCGTATTTGGTATCATCTCCCAGAATCATAAAATCTGATGAGAATGGGATAATATGATCAGAACATCTGGAATCGATTAGCCAATGATTTGATAAGAAATCCGAAGATTTCGATCTCGAAACTTTCTTAAGTGATCCTATCATGTAACAGTAAGAACTGTAATCATCATTGTCAAAAGAGGAACAATCATTGTCCCCCCAGTCGTCTATATCGGGTACAAAATTGTTCGAATGGGAAACAAAATCTCTGGAATCTAAACTGTGTTTCCAGGTACCATCCGAATATCTCCGATTATCTCTGTGAAAGTTTTCACTAACCCAGGCACTTTCTCGCCATGCAGGGATCTTATAAGATCGATAGTCCTGCTTTTGTCTCTTGTAAATGTTCTGTTTCGAGGTAGAGGCGGTAAGGGTAGACGAACTGTGGCTAGCGTTGCTAGCGTCCTGAATGGATGCATTAGCTAATGCTTCTTCCATAACTAAAGACTGTACTCGTTGTACTTTCTCAGAGGGGGTATCCCATCCGGCATTTGCGTACGTCGAGTACCCATCTTCTTCATCGGCCTGAGTAACCATGTACTCGTCCTAATACTCATCGTAAGGAACGACGGAAATGTCCTCTGTTTGTTCTTCAGGTTGTTGTTCCTGAAGGTCAATCACCATCGATTTTTCATCAACAGTGGCTAGATTTGCGAATCCAACCATGTTGTTCGCGTGTCCTTTTCCTTTGCCTTTAGCTCTCTCCTGACGTTTGCTAAAATTGTCGGAGTTGTGCTTGCCGCGAGCAGCAGAAAAGGAACCTCGTCCTCCTCGTTTTCCTCCACGGTTACCACCACGTCCTGAGCTCTGATTGTTGTTGAAACAATTAGGAAAGTTGGAACTTCCGTTGTTATAGGAGTTGTTGTTCCAGGGACATTGGGGACCAGGTCCGCATTTCAAGGCTGAAGTGCGGTTTGCCTGTGCATGTTGTTGGGAATAGGAAGCGGGAGAGGAAGAGGAAGAGATCCTGTGAGCCAAAGTCTTGGTAGACTGAAGACCGGACTTCTGGGTGTTCAGCTCCTTCGAGATACGAGGGAGGAGAGTGTCTATGGTGAAGTCAGTGTCCTTAATGTCTTGTATGGCATGTGAGATCATGCCGTCAAAGGAAGAGGGGAGGCGTGAGAGAAGAATCATCGCCTTTAAGGCAGGAGGGACAATAAGTCCAGCAGCGTCGAGCTGTGTGAACTGCGAGGTGATTGTGGAAAGTCCTTCAGAGAACTTGTTTAACTCGATCCGCGTGCGAAGCAGATCAGAAAAGATCATGAATTGTCCAGGAATACCTTTCTTCCTGAAGAGGGTCTCGAGCTTGAGATAGAAGGCTCGAGAAATGGAGGGAAAGTTGACTGCACCATCTGGAACATAGTCCCAGACGACTTGTGTCTGTAGTTCGAGAGAAACTACAGTGGAAAGGAAGCCTAAGATTTTGCCATCTATGGCTTTCCATTTCTCTCTGTTCTCAGCAGTCATTTGTGTAGCCTCTAAGGTAGTGCCGTTGACAATAGTCCAACCACCAAGCATTTGAAGGGGACCTCAGAGAGAGATAACCCATTGTTGATAGTTGGAGGAACCAAGAAGAACAGGGACACGGGCGATGGTTTCTTTCGAAACTTGGAAGTCGAAAGGGAGAGTAGTAGCCATTTGTTATGATGATCTAAAAAGAAAAAGATAAGATGTGTAAGAAAGGGTCAAAGAGATCAGCATCTATTGCATAAGTGATAAAAAGGGAAGAGGAAAAATCTGAAAGCATAATTCTTTCATCATCTAGTGGAGTAAACATGTTTTTAGGCATGCTTGTTCCTGAACCGCTAAGAGGTGTTGAACCTCTTTCCGTGTTTTCATCTCCGCTGTCCAGATCTCCAGATCCTTCTGCAGATTTATCATCCGAATAGACATTGTCTATTATTCCTTCATCGCTAGGTAGCGATTCCTTTTCTTCACGAGCAATCCTTTCGAACTGACGATCCGTACAATCTATCATCCTCTTTATCCTCTTCTCCATTCAATCTCTTCGTCTTTGTGTTCTTTCCATAGGAGGGTCTAGAGAATCCTCGCGGACTTCCCAACGGAAACTCCAAAACCTTTTCTTATCGTGGTCATGGCGAGTGTACCATAGATAGTAAGGGATTTTGGTATACGTGTTTGGTTCTGGGAAATCGTTAACATTTTTCTCAATGCAGGTAAAGTTTAGCATCGGAAAATAATGAGGATTCATGATTCGTGGGAAAGTACTATCTCAGTCTCCATTTTCTAAGATAGGAGCCAGAAACCAGAAAGAAGAGAGATCATAGTATGGAAATTGCTTGGTATGGAGGAAAAAGGAAAAGAAACTATTGTACAAGACTACATCTCCGGGATTAGTATGGAGCGGCCCTCATCTTAGCAGCCTTTCGGATGTGTATAGGCCGAGATGGACTGGCAACGGCCATCTTGGGGAAAGGGGAACATCGACAAGGAGTCAACTGTACGCCAACATCCACTTTTCGAGGTCCCAGTGAGGGAGTACCTCAGGTCTCGGAGTGTGTCTATCGAAAGGTAAGACATCGTGAAGGGTATCTTTTACGTAGGAAATGTCGTCATATATGTCCATATAGAAGCCTTCTTTGTCAAGGCGAAGCTTCCTGTGAATTTCTATCTGATGTAAGCAATTGTACATCCAATCGCGGGTAGAGGGGTCCAAGATGAAAGAAGATTGTACTAAAAAGAAAGCATTCTTGGGGTCCTCCATGAAGCGGGTACGGCAGCGACGATCGAATTCCATGTTCCATTCCTGTATAGTCGGAATTTCGTCCCGACGGTTGAACCCACGTTGTGGTCGTGCCTCGAACTCCTGTGGTAAGAAGTTCGGGAAGATTATACACCTTCTAAACTCCAAGGACTGGTCGCAGTCAATGGGAAAATGGCGGTTATGGATCAGCTCGTATCCTTGCCAGTGGATCAGAGAGGTTTTGACGTGATAGTCGTCGTAAGATTGGGTCAGGAGAGCCCAACCAATCGAAGTGAGGAGGGAGTAGTAATGCTCCCTTTGATATTCTAAGGTCTCAGCGCTGTTAATAATGTCCTCTGGAGCTGACCAGGAAAGAGAGGGGAGCTCCAGTTCCGAGAAGGAAACCGGGGAAGCGAGGTGCTGGTAATCGGTTGCGAACTGAGCATCGTTACGGAAAGGAATGCGAGTGCACCAGGCAAGCTTGCAGTGGGCAGGCCACAGAGAAGGGTCCATCCAGTCCATAACGTAGCACTCACAGGCGCTTAGGATGATGGGATCACCTATGTCTAGATGATCCTCCACTTCGAATGTGATGACGTCCGTGCAGTGTTGCAGGTGCAGGACGCGGTGAAAAGGGTTGGCTGCTATCTCGTTCTGATCGTAAGCCAGTTTGAGTGTTGGTGCCATTGGAAGGAGTTGAAGGAGGAGTGGGTGGTGAAGGTACGGGAATGGGATTGGTAGAGGATGAGGAAACGAGTAGGATCTTGTTGGATGAATCTGTAAGTCCTAAAGACCAAAGTGTCTCTAGGATGGGATGAAGGTCGATCTCTTCTTGTGTAGTCGAAAGTTCGACTACTGGCTCGTGGTTGCTAGGTACGACGGAAGGTATGACAGGAGCTTCGTTTGCTGCTCCGTCCCAAGGGGTTTCTACGGCAGGCCACTCGGTGAGGTGACTGGTTTCTGTTGGTAACCAGGTCAAAAGATCCCAGTGATTTTGACTCGCTACAGGATAGGATTATGTAGGTGCTACAGAAGGAGGTCTCGGAGCTGACGAATCAGTTCTGGAAGTGAGAGGCTGAGTAGTTCAAGTTCTGGTTCGAATGAAACCGGAGGACAGATGAGGGGAGTCGTGACGTCGACGATACTGTCTGAAAGATCTTGCAGAAGATCTGGCCTGTTCTCTTGCAAACTGAGTGAACTTGAACTGATCACCAGTGTAAAGGAAGCAAGGAAATATGAAGTTGCACCGGAAGCAATGAGATCCAGAGCGGCCTGAAGTTCGACAAGTAGGACAAGCGAGGAAGAGGTCATCGTCAATGACTCCTCAAAGAAGCAGATTAGGTCATCTAGATAGACAACGGTGCCAAGGGACGACTGGAGATCGACTGTTTCATCCACGAAAGGACGAACTTGAAGTGGGAGATGGACGAGGGCGGACAGATGGGTTCCTAGATGGAAAGATCAGAGCAGGATGTCCAAGGACTCTGCGCCTACCAGGTGGAACGTATGTCTCTCGAGGTTTAGAAACCGTCGAGGAAAAAGTCTCGTCAGTACTGTGTTCAGCACTTCGGAGACGTTGTTCCAGAAAGGAAAGTCGCTGGCTCATTGCAAGCAGCTCGCCGGTACGCGTGACATGAGCAGGCATCAACACAGGGAAGTATTGAATCAAGAGTGAAACTCTAGATTGGACTCTGTGCCATTTGTAGAAAAGATGGAATGCTCGGGGTCAAGACGGGGCGAATAACCTAAAGAACTTCTACAGTTCTCTGATGCGCAGCCGAGGGGATATGTACTCCTTGAGAGTACTCCAAGAGGAATGAAAAGGAATTGAATCTCTAGTAGAAAACTTACTAGGGAAAATGAGTAGCTTGGAATGAGAAGTAACGAAAAAGTATTTGAGTTGTTGTGATGAGAGTAGAGAAGAACAGAGTGTAAAAGTGTTAGATTGAATGGACCTGAAGGGTCCATCTTATATACTACATGACTGTTTATACATGTTATGGTATATAGAATGTGATGGAACATTATGTAAGAGTTCTAGCCAATAGCGTATAAGACTCTATACATGATGTGTAATCATTGAGTCATATGTGAGTCATATCGACTATATATGAGTCATGATCAAGTAAGCTGATCAATAAGCAAAGTTAATAAGGTATGAGTCATCATAGAAAATGAAAGAATAGTCTAGAAGTAAGTTCTAGACCGATGACTAAACAATCACATGATTAAATGAATCTGATTGTTTCAACACGAAGCAGGAGTAGGATTGGACGCCGGAATGTACCACCGCATTCAACCATCTCAAGGAGTTGTTAACCAGCTCACCCATCCTCGCTATACCGAGAGACACGGGAAAATTCCATGTGGAAACCGATGGTTCTGGAGTTGGAGTTGGAGCAATCCTCTCCCAATACCAAGACTCCCTTTGGCGTCCAATCACATACATCTCAAAATCCCTCTCCAATGCTGAACGAAACTACCATGCAGCGGATCTCAAGATGCTTGCAATCATCTTCGCTCTCAAAGAATGGAGACACTACCTTATCGACACACAAGAACCTTTCGATTTGCTCACAGATCACAAAAACCTGGAATTCTATCGACAACCCCAAGACCTCTCTCGCCGCCAAGCTCGATGGCATCAAACTCTGCAAGATTACCACTACACCTTGTCTCACCGTCCGGGATCGACCAATCCAGCAGATCCTCTGTCCCAGAGACCAGACTTTGGAAGGGGGGTGGACCTTGATAATTCCCAAATCACAGTACTTTCAGCGGACAAATTTGTAGTTAACTCGCTGAGTATTGAAGAGGAAATAAAAAAATTACAGTCACATCGAGAAAAATTCGCGAAAGATGGTCTTAGCGAAGGAAAACCCAATTGGTCTGAGAAAGACGGAATCGTGAGATGGAAAGACTTATTGTATGTCCCGAAGGATGATAAACTTCGAGAACATATAATAGTCCAACACCATGACCATCCACTTGCAGGACACCCAGGAGTTCGCAGAACGAGGGATTTAATCATGAATCACTACTACTGGCCAACACTTCGAAGTGACGTCGCACGATACGTACAAGGATGTGACTGATGCCAGAAAACCAAAGTAGACTGATCCCCAAAACGAACTACCCTTCATCCGCAAGAAACCCCAGAAGTCCCCTGGGAAGTGATCTCCGTCGACCTCATTAGACCCCTCCCCGAATCCAAAGGAAAAAAATATGATCCTGAATGTCGTCGACCACTTCTTCCGAATGATCCACGTATTCCCCGTTACCTCCGAAATCACATCTATGGGTGTAGCACAGATATTCCATGATCATGTATTCAAGCTACACGGAACACCCAGAAAAGTGATATCAGATCGAGGAACACAATTCGTGTCATCATTCATGAAGGATCTATATACCCTACTTCAGATTGAAGGAAATCCATCCACCATGTACCATCCCCAGACAAACAGACTTACCGAATGACTAAATGCAGAGATCGAACAATATCTCCGCATCTATACTAATCATCGTCAAACGGATTGGGTCGATTGGTTAGCCCTAGCAGAATTCATGCACAATCAAAAGATTTCCGAAGCTACAGGATACGCTCCCTTCCTTCTGAATTACAGACAACTTCCAAGGATTCGAACCAAGTCACGAAAACAGATATGAAATCAGTCAGCCAAGGAGTTCGAGGACATGATGAAGAATATACAAAAACTAGCTAAAGAGTCCATTGAACATGCCAAGGCCGATATGAAACGTTTCCACGACCGTTGCACTCACACTCCCTCAGAGTATAAACCCGGTGACCTAGTACTCATCGAAGCCACCAACATTTGCTCTGATCGTCCCATGAAAAAACTAGATGATTGATGTTACAGTCTATTCGCAATTGAACAGAAGAATAGTGATGGTTCTTACCGGCTGCACCTCGACCGCAAATGGAAAGGAATCCATAATGTCTTCAATGAATGTGTCCTGCGACCCTACGTAAAAGGCGAATTCCCCACTCAAAAAGCGCCTCCTCCACCACCTCCGGATATTGTAGCACAAGTAGAAGAACAAGAGGTGGAATCCATAGTAGATTCACGAGAACAACGAGGAGGAATTGAGTATTTGGTTCATTGGCGAGGTTTCCCCAGAGAAGAACGAGAATGGAAGACGGCATCAGAGTTGAAAAATGCACAAGATGTAGTAAAGAATTTCCACTGCTTGCATCCAACCACCGCATGTCCAAACAAAACAATGAATTTACGACAAACAACGGACATTTGTGACTGTTTGGTATGTACCAGAAAAGGAACTACTTTTGATGATCCCAACGTTCTCATCTTCCACAAATCCCTCAACCGCCTTCCTGACCACCTATTCGAAATACTACCACTGTTTGCTGAGGACATCAAACCCTAAGAGGGGGATAATGTAACATTTTCATTTCTTTCTTTACTTTCACTGTTCACATTTCACTATATCACTTCATTTCCTTTCACTCTTCACATTTCACTTGTTCACAGAATCTTCCCGAACATTCCATCACATTCCATACCTGCCCTAAAGTCCTCATGTTAGTTGGTATTTAAAGTAGTCTACTGATGTAATCATTTCCCACTTTTGGAATTGCCATTCATTGCTTTCGCTCTAGAGTGATTGTGATCTTCTTTGGTAGTTCATTTCACATAGTGACTGAGAGGACTCACTTCACCATCACTGACGTCAGATGGAGAGAAGCTCCCATCACTGGAATCAGAGACTCCAATGAGAGGAATGATAGGGGAAATGGAGGAGATGATAGAGATGTGGAAGAGTAGACCAAGTCCGAGAGAGCTACTATGAGACTCGGAGGAGCCAGAGGAGCCAAGATCACTAGTTTCTTCATCAAACTGCTCCTCAAGGCCAGCCTGTTGAAGCTGCTGAGTTAATTCCAGTGCAGTGTGGAGCTTCTGAAGTAAAATCTGTTTTTCTGAGCACTGGGGCATTGCAAAGAGGAAGGGAAAGGGGGGGGAAAGGCTGGCAATACATTTTCAGGATGATTTTAACATACATATGCCTACTTCCCACTAATTCCCTTGCACCAGGGCAACTGGGAATGCACTGTGGTGCAAAACTCGCCGTGCATCTCCTTCCTACCGAGCATGCTTTCCCAATTTGGATTTGAGCGCACACCGCCGCTCGCATGAACTTGAATTCCATTTTTGGAATATGACCAATATGGCGAGTGTGGTACACGACACTGAGTTTGAATATTTGGTGGATTACTTAAGTTCCTGCTTGACTTTTCAATGACACTCTGAACCCAGGCTCCTAACCATCTGCTATTGGGAGAAAGAGTGGCGGTGTTCTATTCAAACCCCACAACTTTAATCCACACACTCTCTCCATAGTGGCTGGCAGAAAACATTTGTAAACATTGCACAGCCACCACTTGTGACCTGCGGAATTCGAAAAATAGTACAGTGCAGTGATGCTATCCTAAAATAGGGTTAAATAAACAATTGCTTTTTGTTGCCTTCGTACTGTCACCGATATCATGGATCGCTACCGACTCCTACTCGACATCTTTGCTGGTGATTTATCTCTTTCCCAATTCCTGCTCACCATCTTGAATCACCATGGTACACTGGCAACAACCATCCAAGTACCCATGATGCTATTGCTGCAGCTCCCCTGATTCTCTCGGCACTGCTTAATATCTCACAGAATGATGCAGTCTTGGATTGGGCTCACAGTGTTTTCCAGATACAACTTGAATGCACACAAGAACTTCATGAACTTGGGTTGAAAAAGGATTGGAAATTCAATGCACTTCATGCAAGTTGTGAGCAGATCGAGCACTTTCAAATCGAGCAGATCGCTTGCGAGATTGAACAGGATGCTCCAAGACTGTGGACTCTGCTAGGGGCCCTTTTTGCAAGAGCTCAAAACTCTAAAGCATCAGATATGACTGAAACTGGTGACTTGGAAGAGGAAGAGGAAGACAAAAAGTCAGAATACTGGAATCATATTGATGATGTCGAGGGAGTCGTGGAAGGCACTTCAAGGCATTGCCAGCACGGATGTATCTAAAGTGGCCTATTTTACATCCCGGCGAAATGCCACTACTACCCAACTGGTGTGTAGGTCTTTCCACCCATCCGGAATGAGGAATGCAAGATCAGCAAAAGTGTGTAGAGGTGCTTGAATTCGTTTGACGGCCAGTTTGATGTTTGGTCGGTCAGTATTGCAGTGAATTGTAACCGTCTTGTCATCTTTCCATAGATGCAGAAGCTTTTTGATGTCCGACTGTAATGCCTTAGATGATAACATAGGTTACGTAGCTGATGCAATGAGAAAAGGGATATCGGGAATGATGTATCTTAGCCGTCCGAGCTTCCTGTAATCAGGACAAAACTCTCCCCAAGTACTGACACAGTGGGCCTCATCAATCACAACACCAATAATGTGTGCGGTAAAATGAGGCTTTTTAAGCAGCAGCTCGAATCTGCCACCATCCTTCATAACCTGCTCCGGGCTGCCAGTGATTACTACAACACAGTAGCATAGGTTTTCTATAGCCTGAATAATTTTCAGCACAGCATGTCTCGAGCATGAGCCTGCACTCTGTGACACACCTGAAAGTTTTGATGACTTGCCGTTTCAGCATGGATCAAAATTGCTTTAATTCCTGCCCTCTCAAGCGCCCCGACACTCTGTTCTCCAAGGAGATTTAATGCAGTGATGACAATTTGTATACTTGTTGTACTGAACAACAGGGGCATCCAGAACATGAGTGTTTTCCCTTTCCCTGTGCCCGCTGGCAATGCAAATAATGTCCTCCACTGGCACCTTTTGCTGCCATAAACATGGTTGATGTCTGAAGATGGCTTCTGTTCGAGCACAGATTTGAGGAAGCGTCGGGATGTGACTCATGTGAGATCCCGGGCCGAGGCTTTCTTCTCTCTGCATCGAGGAGGTTGGTTACTTCACATTAGCACACATTTTGCCGACATGCTGGCATGATCTTACGACACAAAGTCTAAATAATTCTTGTGTATCATACAAATACACAAATATCATACAATTTTTCTCCCTTGTTTTTCGAATTCCGCAGGTCACGAGTGGTGGCTGTGCAATGTTTACAAATGTTTTCTGCCAGCCGCTATGGAGAGAGAGAGTGGATTAAAGTTGCGGGGTTCGAATAGAACACCGCCACACTCTCTCCCAATAGTGGATGGTTAGGAGCCTGCTTTGAACCACTCTGACAACTGTCAGAGCAGTTTCAGAGGGTGTCAGAAAGCCCTTGAGTAAGGCTAATAATTAAATAATTAAATGAATGCATGAAAGCACACTACAAAAATACTAGGATCAAATATAAGCTGTTCACTACAAACTAGGATAATCTAATCCCTTCACTGCAAACTAGGATTGTTTGAGCTGAAGCTGAAGGCCCAAATCTAAAGGCCTAACGGGCCCGGGTGAACGGGCCCCGTGACGACGTATATAGAGACTTATTCCCTCCAAATAACGAAAATTACCGAATGATATGAAATACTTTACAGAGTTATAGCAGCAAGGTTTTTAAGTAAATACATTGCTTGTCCTATCAAAGAAAAGAGAAAAAAAGTCCATGCGCCCCGACGGTCATACATACGAATCACGACTGCATTGTCTGCGTCTGGTCAGACAACGAACCTGTGGAACCAGGATTGGCCACAGCTTCAGCGTACGGTTGCCGCCACTGAAAGTGCGAACGGTACGTGCCCTGTGCCCCCGCGGGAGGTGCGCAAGTCGTCACTTGGGTCGGCGCGGGACTGTAATACCCGGCATAAGCATACGCCATCGAATATGGAACTTGCTGGGGCGCTCCGTACATCTGATAAGGCCACGTCCCGCTCGCGTACATCCCTGAGGGAGGAGGAGGCTGATAATGATAAGTGGGCCCATACATAGGTGGCGTGGGTGCCATAGTGGAGGAGCGTGATGAAGTCGAAGACGATGTAGCGGTCGGGAACGTTGCAACGTGAAGTGTAGGCGTTGCGTCCGTGCTCTTTTGAGGCGGCACTGTACCAAAAGATGATCAGAAATTGTGCAATCACGCTAATTATGGCACGCTCACGTTCAGGTTCGGGTGCAGGCTCAGAGGGCTTCTGCATCACAGTCTGGCCGTCGGTCTGGCCAAAGACCACACTACCCCACTTGAACTCTCGCTTGATGCCCTTGTCCCAGAGCACTTCGATGGAGTTGGCCTCCTCGATGACGCGAACAAGTGAAACTTCAAAAACACCTGCGCTTACGCGAATCTTGATCCGGGACATCGACGGCAGCGAAAGCAACTCGTTTCGAATCTTGTCTTGCTTGTTCGCTTTCTTCGCTGCCGCCACGGCCTAGAACGAGATGTTATGAGCTATGGAAGGAGATGCAGTGGCAATTGCAAATACTCACAGGATTGTGCTGGTTGCATAGTAACTGAACTTCATTCTTCTTGATCGTCTTTAGCACCAGGGGTTCCGCATCCACAATCGGTTGTGTGTCTTGAGCCATGGGCGCTCCAAAGGGTGTCGCTTCAGCAGACTGTGAGGGCTCCACCGGTGCTGGAGGTGGTGCATGAGAGGCTACTTGCTGCGGATCGACCAGGATCACTTCCTTCTCGACCTCGCGCAACACAGTGTAAGAAACACCATTCTGCCCTTCTTTTGCACAGGAAACATGGAACGACTTGGTGCACTTTCCTTTCGTGCATTGGATAGGGGCACCATGTGCCTTTTGTCGTCCCTTGGTGCAAGCCGAACATTTCTAAAGCACATCATTGGAACGGACGCAACACTGGCGAAACGGAACCATACCAAATTCCACCTATCTTTCACGATCGCGTCTACCCCAAACACTCTCGATTCCTGAACGTGCGACCCGTCGGGAAGCATCTCTGCAAGCTCCACTGTGTCAATCCATGTTTCGGGGACCACTTTAGCGCATTCTTCATGTGCCATCCATCTCGTGGCATCATAGATAGACGACAATGACCCAGGCAATTCTCGCTTTCCTACAGGAGGGTCCTGAACACGCAAAAGACCCTCGCGGGACATGGACACGCATAGGCAGCATTGAAAGGGATCCGGATCCGGTGGTTTGGGTCCGAGTTTGAGGGTGACAGAAGCTTTGGAAGGCGAGCTGGGAGTATATTTCCCGACTTCCACAGTTGGTTTTGATCTCTTTGGCTTCGGCGCACCATCGGGAGCTCCAGCCTTTCTCTTCGAAGACGGTGGCGGCGCAAAGGGCGGGTTGAGTATCTCCGCCTCATGGTCACGCAAAAGTTGATCGACGTCTATTCGAACACTGACCATTTGTTAGAGTACAGGTCGTGGGTGATAAAAATCAGATACGTACCTGTCAGGCACGCATTGACATGCCTTTGCCCGGCGGCCAAGCTCGACCCAACTCTCTAGGGCAAAATTGACGCTCTCTGCACAATTGAATCCAAGATTGAATCCGGCATGGTATCCACGAGGGTAGGTGATGACGAATTCGTGTTCCCGCTGAACAAGAAAGTTGGGTCTGCAGGAGGACTGCGCAAGTAAAGTAGGTGATGCAAGGAATGATTTGTGACGCAAGAATTGCGGACATTCTGAGGTGTCCTTGGGGAAGTAACCTACCGCACCAAGGTCAGAAACGCAAGGCGAAAGTCTAGAAGAAACCAACTCTTCATTGTTGCCTCGAGGGCGGTAGCTCGTCCTTGAGGTACCGCATACCAGAACTTTGGAGCGCCAAAATGAATGTAGTTGATGCTGAAGAGATCCATGTCTTCGACATGCCAGGCAAAAGTAGCCCTCCACATCCCAAAGTAGAGGTAAGGCATATTTACGCCGGGGAGACCCTTCGAAGAACAGGGGAGGATGCGTGAAAGGAAGGAAGGGAGATGTGCGACATTCCAAATTTTCGTCTCGTCGGTGTACAGCGAACCTTGAACAAACTGTCAGCGATGTATGGAAATCAGATATGAGAACGCACCCTGCGTATCAGCGCCGTACCAAGCAGCGCGTCCCAATCCACAGTTTCGCCAGTATTGACGCTCGAGCTTTTGACAAAACTCGGCCGTGTAATCTTCCGGAGTAGTGCCCGGGGGTAACCAGTCTTTGTTGGGGTCGAACACTTTCATGAATGCGGCATCCTTGGCGGCGCGTTGGGCAATTTGAGCTTCCCGCACCTCGCGGGTCTGGGTTCGTTTTCCCTTTCCCTTTGGCTTTTCGTCTGTTTGATCTACGTCGACGAAGTCATCTTCTGCACCAACATCGTCACCAGCAGTCCCGGGACAGGGAGTATTCGGTGTTGGATCGTCGACCGCAGTTGGCGTGCGAGGGTTTTCGATACTCTGAGGCGGGGACATGGGTTCTGCACGGGATTCGTCGACAAGCAGGTTGGTTGGGGATTCCGCACCCTCTTCCTTGAGTGAAGCCTCGGCTGACTCGACGGACTGCACCTTAAGAGTAGGGGGGTCTGTGCGACCTCTTCTCGCGATTCGGATCCCAGCACGGGTACCGCGTGCATGGAGGCCGACGTCGTCAATGCCGGGAGTGCGAAATTCGTCCTTGTCGCAGAGCTCGGCCCACTCGCGGACACTCATAATCCTGCGCTTCTCCACGTTTTGCTGACGAAATAGACCTCCACGGCCGGCCATGAGCTGCTCAATAGGTGATCTTATCTTGACCTTTGCGAGCTGATCCTTGATTGGTGGCATTGAGTCGACCCTAGGGGAGATCAACACCGTTCACACGCGCGGGAACGGGAGGAGCTCACCATTCCTTTGGAGGAATGACCTTGACGATTCCGCTTCTGAGACCCCAGCGTTCGATCTTCGTCATGTACGCTTCAAAGTCGGCGAACTCGTCCATGGTGGGCTTGAAGACGGGTATGCCACGGTGCGCAAGAGGGTCGTCGTCGGGGTCGAGCCAGGGTCTGGCATCGGATGTGGGAGAGGGGGGAAGATGGGCGCCCTCTGCGCCGAAGAAGTGGTCTGGCTGGGCGATGGAGACGGGGGCGGGAGGGGTCGCGGATCTGGATGGAGTGAGCGAGGGCATTTGACTGCTAGACATGACGGCGACCAGTCCTCTGAGAGGGTCGGCGTCGGGCGTCGGTGTATGGAGGGTGTCGGTGTCGCGGACGACGTGTGTGACGATGACGGCAAAGGCGGGAAATGTGCGATGTTTCTCGTTGCCGTGCGATAATGATATTTGTTTGCAGTTGTTTGTACTACACTTTGAAGTGCATCGTTTGCTAGTCTTTTCTCTCCTACACCCTCATCATGTCTCCCGTTCCACATCTGATGACCCTCGCAGACTTGACTGGCCCGCAAATTTTGCGGATGATCAGCCATGCGCACGCGCTCAAGCAAGTATCTTTGCCGTGGCTCGCACCTCAGTCGAAAAATCACAAAAATGCGCGTCTTCGAATGCCATCGCAGTCTCTTTTCAACAAGTCGATCGCACTCATTTTTTCCAAGCGCAGCACGCGCACCCGCGTCTCTGCTGAGACCGCCGCAGTACTTCTCGGTGGACGCGCGCTCTTCCTCGGCCGCGAAGATATTCAGCTCGGCGTGAACGAGTCTCCCCGTGACACCGCTCGAGTCCTTGGCGGCATGTGTCAGGGTATCTTTGCCCGCGTCGGTGACCACGAGGAAATCGAGGTGAGCACCATCAATTCGCACTCCTCGTGTGCATGCAAACGTCCCCCAAGGAACTCGCAAAATACTCACCCGTCCCAGTGCTCAATGCACTCTCTTCCCTCTGGCACCCTACTCAAATCCTCGCAGACATCCTGACTCTGCATGAGCATGCCCACCTGTTCGATCCGACACAGATTCCCACTCCAGGCCAAAACAAACCTCTCCCCTCTCTCCGACCCCTCACAGTGGCCTATGTCGGTGATTCGGCCAACGTTCTCCACGACATGCTCGTCGCATATCCACGGCTAGGCCACAAGCTCCGCATCGCATCTCCACCGCAATCCGCCTACCAGTGTCCCAAGCCTGTATGGGATCGCGTAACCGAGTTGGGTTGCGACAAGGACATTTGGTGGGGAAGCGATCCTCGCGAAGCGGTTCACGGTGCCGATGTTGTCGTCACTGACACTTGGTGAGAAAAAATCAAGCTCGCGCTCCCTCGTCAATTGATCTGTCCTCTCACAGGATATCCATGGGGCAAGAAGCGGAAAAGGAGCAGCGTCTCAAGGACTTTGCTGGGTATCAGGTCACGGAAGCGCTCTGTCGAGAGGGTGGCGCCAACCCCAACTGGAAGTTCCTCCATTGTCTTCCACGGAAAAAAGATGAGGTCGACAACGAGGTCTGTCCGAGGCAATCCCATCTCCGCTTGCGACTGACCATATTTTAGGTATTCTATGGCCCCCGATCTTTGGTCTTCCCCGAAGCCGACAACCGAAAATGGACCATCATGGCCGCGTTCGAGTACGTATTCCCAGCCCCCTCAAACCCGCCTCTCTGACAGACTTTCCGCTGCAGCCAGCTGTTTGGTAAATGGGATCTCACTGGTGAGGACAAGGCAACCCGTTAAGAAGTGTATATTCGTAAACTACCAAACATGTGTACATACCTAGTAACTCTCTGACTGCCATCCACATGGCCTCTCAAGCAGCCGCTGCTGCGATTGTCGACTCGGTAGTAATCAAAATTTTGCATGCCCACAGCTTCGCTCGAACATCTGCTCAAGCGTTGTCTGTTCTCTCCAGTTTGTTGACCAGATATCTCGTTCTCCTAGCGTCTGCTTGTGGCCAGTTCTCAGAGCTCGCAGGTCGACCACGCTTGTCTGTTCACGACCTGCTCGCATGTCTGGACGAGCTTGGCACCAATGTGGACGAGTTGAGCGAATACTGCGCCACGGAAGGCGTCGAGCTGTCCAGATATGCGTCGAGCAGTGCCAAAAGGCTCGACGACCTCGCAGACTTTAGAGGTACGATCCACTCCATCTATTTCGCGTTTACCCACTCCTCCTGCTCTGCCAGGTTACCTCGGAGAAGGTCTCGTGCCCGACGACGATCCCATCCTCCTTCATTACGCGCCCTTGCTTGACATCGACGACGACGCAGAAGACGACAAAGGGTCTGACAACGACGAGCAGAGCGACGCCGGCGAACCTTCCCCGCTCTACACCCTAGACCGCTTTAAAGAACCGCTATCGTATCGCGAGCATCCAACAGCAGCCTTCACGCCAGACTTTCTACCACCATTCCCCGATGGCTCTCGACCGCGGTCCCCCACGCCCACCCCTGACCCCCACGCAGTCAAAATGGAACGACCCCCCTCGCCACTTCCACAGCACATTACGTCGGTGACTGCAGGTGATTACCTTGTACAAGTCCCATACTCGGACTCTGTCCTCGCGAGCACGCCATCGTGGCATCTGCCCTCTCAAAACCCTCCGACACGAACGTCCAAGCAACAACCACCTCGTTTTCCGACGCCGTCGGCCCCACAGGCCCTCTTGGCCGCCTACCACCACATATTGACTCATCCCGTCTCGCAGCCGGGACCAGCCAACCCCGCGAAACACAAGGTCGCGATGGCACTGCTCTCTCAAGTGCAACACAACACACGATGGGACGCGCCGTCGACTTTGTATGCGAACGTCGTACCGTGTCCTCCTCGCATCGCGCCCATTGGACCGTCCTACCCGATCGCTCACAATGCGTTAAAAGAAACCCGTGCAGGAAAAGACTCGGAAAAAGATGCGGACAAGAAACCGATGCTCCCGCCTGCGCCTCCCCGGCCCGTGTTCACCAACGACAAGCCGGTGTTCCTGGCATCACAGCAAGGGTCCAGACTGCCAGAACTCGCTCGTCAAGTTCTTCCCGTACGTATGCGCGCTCGCATTCGAAGAAGCACTTTACTGAGACATGCACAGGGTCCCGTACTGTCGCGCACGATGCGTCTCACGCACCCTCCGGTTCTGCAGCGAGGATCGCAGAAACTCTATTATGGCACAGGCGTCCCAGCGCCGTGGAATTCGTCGCCCAGCGCTGCGGCGCAAGGAGGCAAAGGGGAGGAGGGGGCAGCGAATAGCGGGCAAGATGCGTCGGCGTTTACGCTTCCAGACGCGCAGATGTTTGCGACGTGGGATTATGAGGCAAAGCACTACCAGGAGCCTTTGGGTACGGGTCGACGGGGGAGAGTCGGTGGCAGGTCTTCTAAAGCGGGCGCTTGAGATGTACATATGTGTTTCAACCAACTCAGTCAAGACATTCATGTCTTTTCCCTTTCTCCCGTTCTTCCTCGCGTTGTATCTCGGTGTGAATGGAGCATCGTCAGGCAAGCTGTCCCCCTCTGGCGCTATAACAGCGTTCGTGGTAGGCTTCCTAGTCATGGCCACCCACGTACGCGCTGTAGGCATATCGCTCGTCGTATTCTACTTGCTCGGGTCCAGAGCAACCAAGCGTATGTCGCAATTTTTACTACCCAACGATGACCTGTAACCCATTCTGTGGTAAAAAGAGGGCAAAAAGCGCAAAGCTCAGCTCGAAGCAGGGTACCATGGCTCAGGCTATCGCAACGGATGGCAGGTGATCTGCAATAGCCTGGCCACCTTTGTCGCATGCATCATCTGGAGCGTGACGTTCACCCCGGACGCCCTCCCTTGGTCTCTGTTCGTTCGAGCGCTCGACGTACCTCGTGGCACAGACGTGTACTACGACAGCAACGGCTGGTGCCCTACGTCGCCTGCTGTGGCCAACGGGCTCAGTCGTGCACTCGTCTTTGCGACGCTCGGGTGCGTGTTGTCACGGAACACGTCTGATGTACCTTATACCGTCCTTTCCAGCCAATTCGCTTGCTGCCTCGGGGACACCCTTGCCTCTGAATTGGGCATCCTTTCGAGCTCCCCGCCTATCCTGATCACGACGCTCAAAAAGGTACCTCCCGGAACGAATGGTGCGATTTCTGTCGGAGGGACGCTTGCGTCTGCTGCGGGTGGATGCATCGTCGGGCTGGCACAGTTCGCGAGCCTGGTCGTGGAAAACAGCGTCTGCAGAACCGAGTGGACGAGTTTGCTCGTCACGTTGGCTGCTTGGGGCACAGCCGCGGGTATTCTTGGGTCGATGGTGTGTGACTTATCTCTCTTCTTGTTACCACGATCATCGATCGCAGGCCTAGCTCGATTCCCTCCTCGGAGCGACCCTACAGCGTACGCGGTACTCTACGAATAAGGAATGGATCCTCCAGGATAACTCGGTGCCCGAAAAGAACGAGTCCGTCAAGGTCATCAGCGGGGTCAATCTATTAACAAACAACCAGGTTCGCGTCTCGCTCTTTTGCATCTCGTCGAGTGCTGAGGAGTGCCAATCAAGGTCAACTTGCTCTCGTCTGTGGTGACGGCGGTCGTCGTCGCGGCCCTTGCCTGAGACCGAATCGAGAACGAAATCAGAAAGCACCTCACGGCGTTCCGGGAGTCACTGTTCGTTTCGTTACTTGATTCTTGTGTTCTCGAACGTGAATAGAGAAAATTTTCGAATGATACCAGAGTCCCGCTGGCACCCGAGCCAGTAAGCTTATAGTTATGTTTCTTTGAGCCACAGTTTTGTATGTGTGTCGCCTTAATCTGCTAGCTAGACGTTGCATGCTGTCGGTCGATGCAATTTTATGCAGGCCAATTCTTCAATCCGGATAACCACTTGCACCTGTGACTAGAGAGGGGAAGAGAAGACTCGTATACCTCTGGTATTTCCTGTGCCGTTCCACCCAACAGCCCCAACCTCTCCAATCATTCGAGCAAAAAGAGAAAAGAAATTCATTAAAGGATTCTTCACTTGGCAGGAACCCGCCGGGGCCATATATCTACCCAATCAGCCTGTTTGGCTACTAGAGACCGACGGATTGCAGTTTGATCCGTCAGAGAAGGTCATACCACTGATGCTTGAGCCCGACCGCCTCCTTGGTCGACTCGGCACGTTGCCAACCATGACCCTCGCCCTCGAAAAGCCAATACTTCACCCTATCCCTACCGCCGAGGGAGATGATCGTATTTATAATCTTCTCGGCCTGGTCTAGAAGCACGGTTTTGTTTTCCGACCCTTGAGGCACAGCCGGAAAACCCGCGTCAGGCCAATGCTAATCGTCACACAAGGAACGATGAAAAGAAAAGTCGCGCACCAGAAGCGGAACTACGATCCTGCACGCATGATTTGCCAGGCTGGGAGCCGCATACACCTCCACTTCCTGTATCAACCCACCCAACAGCTTGTCCGTGTACCTCAGTCGGATTTGTGCGTGAATTGTGTGAACGAGACCAGGTCGGAAATACCAAAGGACGAGGTGGCGGATTTGAAGAATCTGGGGGCGTCTTGGGAACGTTGGACGTCTACGATGCCCAGTTTCCAGCCAGGCGGGATCTGACAAGATATAAGTATCGTCTTTGGGTGAACGAACGCCAGTCTCACATGTACTCCCCAACATAACCTGATGAACCCCCATAATTCACGTCCAACCTTTTGAGGCGGTGTATCAGGATCCGCGAACGCATCTGGCGTGTCATGTGGTGAGTTTACCACGCATAGCTGCAGCAGGTGTAGTATAGTTTTTCGCTGAGTTGTGGTTTGGGCCGCTGTGGACGTAGATATGATGCCACATGTCAATGGTGGCTTTTCTCCGGGAATCTCAACCCCGAATATAGTTCTTTGGCGCGTAATACAGCACCTACCCTGTACAGCGTGGTCTCCTCGTCCCGTCACGGTCCAAGATAGACTCTGGAATGGCGAGTTGAGTAGAACCCGTGTGAAGCAGATTTGAATGGATTTTGTAAGCCATTCAGTTCGTGAGATGTGAACAGGAGCCTCGTGTTTAGAAGCGAGTCCACAAGAACGTGCCGGACTGTGTGCGAAGAGGGACGCTCGGGCGGTCACTGCTGCCTGCACGTCCGTCGGGACACCCTTCTTCGAGGATCAGGGTCGGGCCATCGGACAAGCGATGTAGGGGGTAAGGTAAGTAGCGCTCTCGCGTCAGCTTTGCCGCCAAGGGCTCCGCTACCCGACCGCTTCCCCGGGCCGATGATCCGAGTCCGTTTAGGGTCCGGCTACCAATCTTAAGCCTAGGCTATCGAGGGGGAGTTGGTCAGACTCGCAGAGGCGACTACCGTGGTGATACGACGACGACCTGGTTGCATAGCAGGATGCTACGAGTGTCGAGGAAGGAGGCAAGGAGACTCAGAGAGAGAATTCCCACAGGCGGTCCCACGATCTTCTCCCCAAGACAGTTCTGCTCAGTCTCGGATGCTGGCAGCCTATGAGTGCGACGGTGAAGCCACTGGGTGCGTGGCTGGTTGCTTTCTATGAGACTGATCATTGGCAGTGAGTTGAGTTCTTGCTGTGGACCTCGTTTATTTATACACCTGCCAGCCAATCCGAGGACAATGTGCACTGCAACTGGCCACCTTTATGAACCCCCTGCAGCTGCAGAACCCGTCACTCAGAACTTTCCCACATTCCTCCATGCTCTAAGACTTCATGAATCAAGACAAACAATTCTGTAGCCCGGCTTTTCCCCTTCAATCACCACCGCACAAGAACTCGGATTCGCATGTATCACGTACCAATAAATGCGAACATGTATTTGTAACGCGTGCGTAGCAATTTCGTGCTGGCATCCCTGGAGACATCGCAAACTCACCTCTGCTCAGTCATACGTGCCACGAATATTGCGTGCGGCCTCTGTCGGATGCCAGCAGGCTTCCATGTTGTTGTAGAAGTCGATGGAAGGATCATACAAACATCGAACAAACCTGTCTCGACAGAGCAGGACGCCGTAGAATGGACTGAAGAGATCCTCTTGTGCGTCATCCTTTGCCGAATCTCTACTACTTTCATTGAACAACTGCCAAGGCCATCGAATCAATCATCTTCCATTTCGTTCAGTGTCTACGCATCGTTCGAGCTCGGACCAAGGCTAGGAAACGGAGATTTGCTCTGTCAATTCAAGATTACTGTCGGAGATCTGTTCCGTCATCGGAATGAACAGCTTCAGCGTGAGCCGTTACTTTGTCTGCCGCACACTCTCCTTGACATCTTGGCGTAGTTACAGCACAGGAGGGAGATATTTTACAGTGTTCATCCCTCAACATCATCACGCAGCGACACATTTGTGACACGAATGAATCGTGTCCCGAACTCGATGTAAGTAGACTGTTCTGAGTTCATGGCGATGCAGTCATTTTCTGAACTTATGGCAATAGCTACCGGAGTCACGCGAAATCAACATGCTGGAACAGCTTACCGATGAAGGACATCGTGCTCTCCTGCGTTACCGCCAGCGGCAGGATCAGATGGATCTGGACGCAGCTATCCAAACTTTCGAGCGCGTTCAGGAGATTTGTCCCATAGATCACCCTGCTCGCTCAGCCGTTCTATTCAATTTGGCCAATTCAATGTTCATTGACTGCCAGGCCAACAATCGAGACCTTGAACTAGATGAACCAATCAAATTGTATCGAGATGCTCTACAACTTCGGAAGAAAAATCATCCGGATCATTGCGCAACGGTACTGGAACTTGGTATTGCGCTAGTTGCGCGCTTCCAAAGGCAAGGATTCGAGTTCGACAAGGAGGAAGCGGTGGATTTACTGGCAGGAGTGGTGGAGGTCTCGGAGGCGGAAAGTTATGCATACCGAGCGGGGCTTTTTGCATTGCAGATGGCGGCCAAGGCTTCACTATGGATGGAGGCAGGAGACACTGGATCCTCACAGACAGAGCAAGCAAATGACAGCGATGTCATACAGGGGGGACGGGACCTGCTACGGAACTTGTCACACGGGGATCCTCTTCGACCTACACTGCTCTT
>JBBPOM010000450.1:0-26095 GCA_038091455.1 Leccinum uliginosum
GAGAGCCTTGAACGTGCCGACACTGTTCCAGACTTGGGAGGGAGAAACCCGTTGTCGCAGTACGCGCTATCTATGTGTGTACATTAGTTTGATGTTGACGTCGGAGTCGGCTGGCTCGAAATCGCGTCCTGCGCTCACTCCTTCGTCACTGGCAGCTTCTTGCCAACTGGCCTGGTGCGATGTCATCGTCCGCGCGACATCGCAGGAAAAAAAAGCCTGTCGGTGACACCTTCACCTCACTGCTTCAGTCCGAGTCATACGTCGACAGAAAGATATGCGATCGAGTTCAAGTTCACGGCGATTAGGACTTTTTGAATTTCAGGGTATTGTTTCCCACGCCCCACACCCTTACAAGTCCAATGTCGTCGTCGCGGTCAGCTGAAACTACCTACGAAATTCAGAACGACCAGCGCCTCGATGAACTCCATTCAAAGATCAGAACGTTACGAGGAGTATGTGTCTTTCTTTGAGAAGTAAACTCTTGTTGATATATCCTATAAAGGTCACCACAGACATTTATGATGATGCGGAGCGCCAGAACCTAGCGTTGGACAACACTGTAAGTTTCAGCGACCTATCTTGTGCGCTTCATATATTATGACGTTTGCTTCAGGGCAACACGTTTGCTAACTTTGCTTCTCAACTTTCACACTCATCGCGTCGGGCTGCGCAAGCATTTGGTCTCGCTGGTGCTGGTGGGGTCCGGCAAACACGGATCATGATGTACATTGTCGGTGGCTCCTTTGCGTTGTGGCTCCTGTGGTGGACGAAAGGATTTTGGTGGGGTTCAAGTGGCGAGGTTTAGACAATCTTGGTGCGTGGTTCCATCTATCATAAAACGTATTCGCCATGTACTAACTTTATGAAGATATGTAGCACTAGCATAACACGACTTACATTATACACGAATTACTGGACGATCTATTTGATTCATCTTTTTCGGCCATGTGAGTTGCGGTGTTGCTGTGGTTAACGGCCTTACTACATGGCTAGAGCTGCGATGTATGCGGTAACTGTTTTGCTGGCCTTTGATGTAGCGCATCATTAATGTGGTGACTAATGTGCAAGCCTTTCCAATATGGTGAAATGTTGATCATGATATGTATAAGGAGGCTGAGAATCAGTCGACAGCAAACAATGGCGAAGTTCTGTCGGGAAATACTCGGTACTGCTCAGTTCATTCTCGGCACTTTCCCCAGGACATCGTCCGGCAACCGTGACGAGGCCCCAAAATTGAACTATTGTCTCAGTACTTATTCCTTGCGAGGGAAAAATAGTGGGTACATCCTAAGGCGGTCCAGGCTCTTGTGCCATCCGGATTCCGGACTGCGTGTCACGATGTCGTTGGCGGTTTCGTTTGAATTTGAATGTTACAGTGCGGAGTTGGAGTGGTTTAGACTCAAGGAAGAATGAATAGCCATGCGATCACAGCAAGATGACTACATACTACTGCCAGGAAGACCTTTGATGATTCACGGCAAACATACAAGTGGAATGGCAAGTTGAAGAGCGCTTTGGCGCTCCGAGGCAACTGCCAGTTATGACGTTCCAAACCCCAAAAAAATCAGCGCGTTTTAGTAATGGTGGGCGCGAATTAGGGATAGTTAAGTAAGCGTGCGCGAAGTTTTTAGGACGACTGTGCGCGATGTACTGTTGGTTGTGCGCAATATAGAAACGAGTTATGGTATATAAGCATTTAATTGCACGCGTGCATTTACTAATGGCAGGATGTACTCTGCAGCGCATACTAGGCAATGAAAGGGATTTTTTGACTCTTACTGTAGGTTGGAAGACAAGGGGGGCCGCAAATGTAACCTATGGATGCAACTGAGTGCGGTGCAACACATACACTATATAGGCGATGAAGTGGGGAGGTTTCACGGTCGAGTTGGAAGACAAAGGGTACTCCGGACACGCGAAAAGATGGGTACTGAAGCAAGCACAAATTGCTCGTGTCTACTTGAAGTGGGCTGAGTCGAGGATGCTTGGTCGAAGGTGTCTGGGAAGAAAATTGCTGACTGAGACATTCGTCAGTACATGCCGTGGGTTGGGAACATGAACAGCCCCAGCAATGCAAGGCTTACCTAGGTTATTTTCATCTGAATGTCGACATTGAAACTTGGCTTAACATTAAAGAAACATGGCATGGCACAGAGATAAAAAGTGATGTGCTCACCACCCGCCGGGTGCCAGTGCTATGTGAGACGGGGATGAGAAGCGTTGTGAGTTGACCTCAATGGCAACTTTGGATGACCTGGGGCAAGTGAATCACATATGGCTGCAAAGGCAGAGGTGGGGATAGACGAAGCGCAACGACGGAGGAGGGCTACTTACTGGACTGACTCGGCAGAGGAAGAGTAAGGAACTAGAGTTGGGGTTGTGACGTGTGACCAGTGAGATGCCACCACGTGTCACTCTGTCATAGCACGATCCGACACGGCGACACTGCAGGACACAAGAGTGTATGAGTACATGGATGTGTCTACATGAGATATGTGAAGAATGAGCGGTATACAAATCAATGAGAGCAGCAGTCAAGCGAGTTAAGCCTAAAAATCTTCATCTAACGACTCGGAACTGTTCATCGCCGTTGTCAGCACGAACGAACAAGGATATAGATGAAGGTCGCTTACAAGCTCTTGCTAGCAACTGTTTCACTCTTTTGTGCATGGTTGACATTTGCTTTCGAGTAATCGGATACTCGCTTCTCGAAGAAATTTGTCTTCCCCTGGAGCGAAATCATGTCCGTAAAATCGAAAGGGTTTGTTGCGGCGTTGTACTCCTTCTCATTCCCCAGAGAAACAAGTAGGCGGTCAGCAACGAACAAGTTAGTATCGGGCCGCATTATAGTCATCAAGCGCTTACCTGTCAGGAACGAGTCCTGCTCAATCTTGACTGCCTCGGTGATGATGTGCCGGACAACATCTGGGTGGGGGCACCGCTTGAGGTGACTGAACTTGAAGAGCAGACAAGCGAAATCGGTGTGCATTCCCTCGTCATGGCTGATGAACTTGTTGGAAAAGGTGAGACCGGGCATCAAACCGCGCTTCTTTAACCAGAAAATGGAGGCAAAAGATCCCGAAAAGAATATGCCTTCGACAGCAGCAAAAGCAACCAGACGTTCCGCAAATGTTGAGCGCTGGTCTGAAATCCAACGAAGAGCCCAGCCGGCTTTGCGCTTGACGCAAGGAATGCCAGTGGTCTCTACTGCGTCGAAGAGGTATTCGTGCTGCGCGGAGTCCTTGATGTGCGTGTCGATCAACAGCGAGTAAGTCTCTGAACTTTGAATGTTTTCCATCATTATCTGGAAACCGTAGAAGCATCGAGTCTCCGCAGCAAGTTGCACTTCATTCGAAAAGCGCTCAACGAGGTTCTCGTTGACGATGCCGTCCGACTTGGAGGCTGCAAAGAACACGAGCACATGTGAAATGAAGTGGCACTTGCCACTCGTTATCGTTTAGACGAGTGTTCCAGTTGTGAAGGTCTTTTGACAAACATATTCTAATGAATTAATCAGAAGGGCTTGCGAAGGGGAAAGGTATGATCTGAGATGTGAACAGTACGTGGTTCTAATTAAACGGCTGATAAGTCTGGGACTCGGAGGAGTTAGCATAAAGAATGTACGGAATGATGAAAAAAGCATGCTCATCAAAACTATGTTTAAACAGCAGTACTCGTGATATTGCCAAGGAAATAGTCTGCAGACCATGGATTGATGCGAGGGGCAGGAGTGGGACTTGTCGGGTCAGGCACTCCACGAAGCATAATGTCCTCAAAACTAGCCTCCACGAAATCAACAGGCACTGGAACACGCTTCTGTAGGGGCCCAGGAGCAACCACATTCACCTCTGAAAAAGTATGTCCGGAGGAACCGGCACCACTGGCAGCAACTTGAAAGCGTCTGAGAGGAATGTTCACAGTGGGAGCTCTGGGAACATTTTTATTTCCATTGTTGTTACGGTGACGTTCGGGTGAAAGAGACATGTCCTTCATGGAGCCAGGTAGGTTGTCAATCTCGTCGCCAGTGGGACCTTCTGCCTGAGATGAGGAAAAAAAGACTGAATTACAAGTGAGTCTTGAGCTGCCTCTGGCGCATGAAAATACAAACGTTTATCAATTCCACTCATGTCATTCATGGGACGAGATGTTGGTGACTCGGACATGTTGAGGATAAAATCAAATTCATCTTGTTCTTGTTTGGAAGTCACTGCCGTGCCGCCTGCGAAACATGGTTAGGGTCCGAGTCCAACGAATGTGGAAGATGATAGGGCCACAGCACCTTCAACAGTTCTCATCTTCTTGACAGTTGGTTCGTCGTCAAGAGAGTCGGAGTCACAGATGTCAATAACGGAAGCCGTTGAGTCTCTCGACCGTTTCAGGTTGGTGGCAAGCGTAAGTTGGCCTTTTCGGTTTGAATCTGGTTAGCACGTCACAGTCGAACTATGTATCTTGCTTAGTCAACTCACGATGTGCCATTCTAGTAAGCGGCTTCGTATCTTGCTCAGTACCGTCACTACCTGAATCTGCGCCAGATTCTAGACCATCTTCAAGTTGAAAACCACTGGCATGGTGATTGGGATCCCATGATGCAAAGACTCGTTCTGGCACGTGCATGCGCAACGCTTCCAAGCAGATCGGTGAGTTGGTGCAGATGCGTCAACTAGAATCTCCTTACCTATGATCACATTTGCATCCTTTGTCGGACACTTGTGTCGACCTCGATATCGAGCCAAGTCAGCCCCCGTTGGTTCGGAGACATCTACAACCTCATATCGTTGTTTCTCTTTGTTGATCAAAACCCATTGTTTCCTCGTCACGGTATCTCTTCCTTTTCCCTTTGCTTTCTCGTCCGCATAGCCAAAGGGAACAGGAAATACAATATCCCGAAGGTAATGGTCTACCTGTTCGTGGTTCCATGTTGCATTGAACACAAACTCATCAGCCTTTTCAGAGTGCACACACTGCCGGCGCTCCATTTCGTGAATCTGGGTCCTGGAAGGCAAATTGGTACGTTCAAGTCGTCCCTGGCTCTGTTGTTGACAATCAATCTAGGAAAATACCTGATTCAGAGAAAGGTATAACTTACATCAAGATAATTGATCAAACATATCCATGTACCGACTTTGATAAGGTTTGTGTCCCCTTCGTTGACACGGCTTCCTGCCACTGAAGCTATCCTTGAGCCAAGTTGACTTCGAGGAGCCTTGCCAGTGGCCAGTGACAACTGCCGCCGCTGCCAGTGTGTCATGTCACGGTGAGATGGGCATCAGTTTTCATAATGAATTTTGACTGGTCACGGCTGCCACATACCTTTGATTTTGCCCTTCCGTTTCCAGGTTGTGTGCCGAATCCAAAACGGTAACCTTTCAAGACCTCGTCCTTGGCCTCGTCCGCTGTGACCATAGTGTTCAGCGCATTGAGACCCTTTAAGTTTGACGAGCCTGAGTGTGCCTGCTTCAGGGCGGCCGCAGTACCAAATGCAGCTACAGAATGTTCTTTGAAAGCATCAAGGATCCTCTGCTTCCCAGAAGTCCCAGCCACTGGCGGCTCAGGCTGTAGCCGACCTGGGTCCTTTGCCTTCGTGCTTTGCTCACTTTTGATTTCCCTGAGGGCCTCGGGATGTCTGCTATAGCCATGTTGGCATTCGCGACAGAACCTGGGAGCAGATAGTGGCGGTTCAGAGAAAAATGCACAATGACACTGGATGCCATCAGTGAACTCGCGACAGTACTTGACGTGGGGCTCGGACATGCTGCTGAGGCGACACAGAGTGTTGTGTGAAGTGTGCTGGGAAGACACTGGCACGGAGTTGTGTTTGTAAATCCAATTTCATGTTTTATACCTTGCCGTGCTTGGTAACTACACTACTCATAAGGTCAATGACGAGCAGCATCAAAAACAGCTAATAGATCTAAGGCTTGGACCCAGAGCTTCGTTCGGGCTCTCCATATAGGTTCGGTGAGAGAAATGGGAATCAATTTCTTTCTCCAACGTCCAAGCTGCAGGACCTCAATCATCTCTGCATCCTCGTCATCAAGCTCCCCTGGTAGGCATCCGTAACCTTCTGGTATGATATCGTCTACGATAATGGCTTCGAGTATATGAAAAAAGTGTGCTTTGTCCGCCACTGATTTGAATGGCAGGAATGGTTCCGGGACCTTGACTGCATCATGGTGAACATTTTGCCGCTGACTTTCTTCAATCTGTAAGATCAGACTCTGGTCACACCGACCCGGGTGGCCTCCAGACTCATCCTCGTCATCTGAATGCCCGGCACCTGTCTGCCCTGGCTGTCGGATAACCTCTCTACCGTGAATCCCATAATGCCGATCAATGATATTTGGATCAACTCCCTTAAACTCGTCACGGTATGTCCCATGAGTTACAATGCTGAGTAGTCGTAAATCCTACGAAACGATTATTGAAGATCAAATCAAATCAATTGCCAATTCTCAACATACCTGCGGGCACCTATCATTCGTCATTGAACCAGAAATCGGATGAAGATTCCACTCCCTTTGGAATTCCACGCAATCTGTATTGATAGCGTCAAGAAAGAGTGACTGCAAGAGCCATATGTGCCCAGCCTTGTCAATGTCAAGACCATGGAGCCTTTCTAGGCGCATAAAGAATGCTCGCCATCGCCGGGCAAATTGACTCCCAACCTCAACCCACAATCGTTCAATTCTAGAGTTCCGTGTTGACCTACAAAGATACCTCAATTAGCAATGTCGCACAAGACTTGCTCCAAAACTCACGAGCCCCATAAGAAGGATCCTCGGTTCGGACCACGCCTCATCACCATATATGTCGCAACATCAACATTCTCACCACCACGGTCTCCTCTCATGCGAAAGGGTATCCCAAATTCTTGCTGAGCCTTCAAAAACAATGCAAGAACTGTTGATGCCTTGTTATTCGTGTGCGCCTGAAGCGCTGTCACCTTAAATTTTGTGTGAGTGACTCGGAGACTTCATCAGTAGAATAGGACAGCTGGTAGTACCGTTCGACAGTAACCATCAATAAATCCATGGATGACGAACCCCCATCGTATCAATTTATGATGGCCGTCAAGGTGCCAGAGCGCATTTGATCGTTTTACATGATACTGTCTTCTTTTGATGATTCGGTTTTCTCGCAGGCGCCGATTCAGTCTGTCTACACGTCGCAGAGACTGCAAGACACGTCTCCGTTGAACACGAACACCTTGTTGCCGAAGGAAACCCATAAGATACCGCCAGCCTGACTCAGGTTTGTGGCCCTTGAACGACCTCACGAGATTATCCAGCTCCTGGTCACTGATTGTCGAATAGCTTCTTTCTATTTTGTGGCGGCGTCTGTAGAGTCGCAATGTCTCAGGGTGGACGTCCAGGATCCTTGCAAGCTCAGTGAATTTGATGTTGCGTTGAACTGACATTGCTTCTTTCAAGAAATCAAGATCAATCAGACGTCTTGGACGTCCTCTTTTTCCCGTCCGCTCCATTCTTGTGAGTACCGGAAGTTCAATATCCTTTTCATCACTACCACGTTTAACTTCAGAGCCTTGCATTTATTGAAGTGAGAGAAAAGTTGAACATACCAATTGTTCAATGTAACGCCAAGAGACCGAAGCTCAGACACCACCTGCCCAAAAAGTGTTGCTACGATGTCCAACCATCCTTCGGGTAGTGCATCTTCACAGAGACCATCAATATCCGCACCATCAGAAGTGAGTTCCATAAGTATTGGAAGAGCCCTGGATGTTATACGGTCGATGTGAAAGGAAATTCGTGTCGGATCAGCACCGTCGACAAGGAGAACATGGGTGGCATGGTTGTAGGTACTTTGCAAAACTTCATGTACGTCCCGAACAGTGGCTGACCACAGTCCGTTCTTTGCAGGAAGGTGTGGAAATGGTGGCCACATAGTAGACTAGTAGTGGCCCAAACGGACGAGGTGTGATTCGGCTAATCCGAGTCACGGGTAAATTGTTGTTTCTTTGTGTTCTCCCCCAAAACGATTTCAACTTTCAGCGTCTTCAATAAATGACCACACCAACTGAACGGCATCATATGTTCTTCTACAATGATGGCACACATATCTTTCAGGTATGTGGACACTGTGACCTTTGGGTCGGACACCCTGGGGACTCGCTCAGGCTGCCATATGCTAATGCTTCTGAGCTTTGCAGGCAGGGAGATTTTTGTTTAAGATTCATGCAAGTATTCTTGCCGACAAAGCAGAAGCTTTTGACAACATGTTCAAAGCCAACTTAGAAGCTGCAGCATCGATGCAAATTGATGGCCATTCGGAAGACTCACCTATTTCTCTGCCACCGTCCGTGAGCGGGGCTGCGTTCGAGATTTTTCTGTCGGTTTGCTATAATAAGTAGGTTCAAATTTTCCATGATGCCTAGCAGAATGACATTAGAATGACGTGCTCTTTAAGGTGGAGGCCTGACATGGCAAACATGCCCGTCGACACCATCATCCAGCTCCTTGAGCTCAGTCGCATGTATATTTGTCAGGACGCTCGCAAGTATGCCATTAAGTGGCTTTCTGAGCATCGCTATTCCATCCGTCCCTCCCGTCTTCTGTCGGTTGCAAAAGAGTACAATGTTTTCGATCTTTTTGTCTTTGCTTTTGAACGGCTTGTCAAAAAACATCTTAACACCCTGGACTATCAGGAACACACAGAAATGGGCTCTGTTGTCCTGGCAGCCATCTTGGAAGCCCAGGAGGTCATCCGTATGCATCGACATATTGTCGCATGTGAACCTCCTCCAATGGTCCATGCGGCAGCTTGTACAAACACCGAGCAATGTGCACTGGACTGGAAGCAAGTTTGGTGGAATGGAATGGGCCGGTTTCTGTTGGACGGAAGAAACCCACAACCTTACAAGGACGCAGTTCAACGTTTTGAGGAGATGGAAATTGGAGCGGTGACCCTCGAGTGTTGGAGGGCAATGATCTTTACCGTGAGGGGACAAGCTGCGTTTCGACATGAGCAAGCATTCATAGACCGGATAACCAAGCACATGGCTGGCCAACTCCTGACTCGGAATCTGGACAATGATGATGAATAGACGACCCTATACTTTCAACTTTGTGGTATCTGACTCGGTCTGTCACCGTATCTCACCTGCCAGTGCTTACAGTACTACAAATGATGTCCTGGTATTTACATATTTCTAGACAAAAGAGTCAGTGATCCTAAATGATGTACTTGCCATGAGGATTGACGGCAACGACTCGGATCCAAGTGCGACATTTCCTAGTGAAACCGCACGAACGTGAGTCACGTGCTGGCATCAATGTGACCGTGACCGCTGCTACCTCCTCCTCTTCATCATGAGCAGACATTGAATTATCTGCTCGTTTTGTTACCGCCTCTTCCGAGCATCCGCCATCCAGAGTACCCCCAGTACCCCTCCGAGTCTTCCATTGCAATTTGTTGTGCTTTGTCTAACTTGAACTCCCGGGCCACCTCCACATTTTCTTCCAGCCCACTGTGACAGCCGTACACGGTCCACTTGCCAGTGCCCCAGGTCATCCATCGCCATTCATGTTAACCCACAACACTTCTTCTCATCCCTGTCTCACATACCCCCATCCCACGGGTGCGTACAACCACAACTTGAACCTTCCCAGGCTTTGACCAGACTACCCTCAACACAGCCCACTTCGAGCAGGCGGGACTCATTCTATGGCCACGAGTAAACATCCAAGCTATGTAATTCTTCATTACATGTCTTCCACTCCACTCCACTTGTCTCCCAACTCACATTGAAAGTTCCTATGCGCTGCACCGCACTGTCCGCACGCAGATCAACCAGACGGTCCAGATCAGACAGCGAGATGTGCTAGCACCTGGCGTGGAATCCGTCCGTAGAGTACATCATCTTGCCATTAGTAAATACAAGTAACAGCTCGTACAGAATATGATATGTTGCATAACTGGTCTCTATATCGCGCACACCTAACCGCTACATCGCGCGCACGAGTCCCAAAAAACTTCGCGCACGCTTACTTAACTATCCCTAATTCGCGCCCACCATTACTAAAACGCGCTGATTTTTTTGGGGTTTGGAACGTCATACCTCCTGGGGTATGGGACACATGGCGTAACATGTGCTGCTCATTCACAATACGAACCCTCTTTATCTCATTCATGTTCACCTCCGCCGCGCCGCCCGGATCCCTCAAAAAGAAGCTCGTGCGTACCTTGGCGCAATCAGTCTGACCTGTTTCACATAGGTGGGGGGTCCGCGCGATGCTCGAACAAGAAAGAAAGAAAGTTAAAGATCCGGTCCCGATGACCGGATCCTGCACTGTAACTTGTGCCGTTCTTTAGGCTCCGGGAGCATTCACAAAACGAGGGACCTGAGTGCCTACCCTACTGACACGAATCTTGCGTTTTGATATTTCAAATTCCTGACCGCTCTCCCTCCAGCCTGACGAGATCTCTACTATGGGCACTGAGGCTGTCGCTGGCCGCCGTATACGCGTACTAGTACTAATCAGCAAACCAACCCTCGTCTACAGTGTCTGTGAACTCTCAGGCTATAGTTTGGGTAACCTTTCAGAATGTGGTGTGCTCACCAAGGTTTGCTCGCCAGTTGGCTTTCAGCCTACGCTTGTCGGATCTCCCCATTTTGCTCTGAGGCTTCCACGCAGTCGCCCACGTGGAATCTGACCGCTAAGACGGCCCCCTCAGGCTAATATATGATGCACGATGAGTCCTCGGTTTGAAAGCTCGGTGTTGGACTGATTATCTCATTTCTGAAATTCTCGTTCTGCAACTTGCAAGGTGAGAAAATAAATAAATGCCATGCCATGGGTCCGTTCCGTCTCATCAAGAGTCTCCTCTGAGAACGTCGCCGGTTTATCGAAAATCTCAACAAAGTAGATCTCACTGAAGGACATTAGAATCTCAAAAGGCTCCAAAACCAAGCGTGAGCTATTGTATTTGGTACATAGTCAAACTGTTCAGCTGTTAGCAATCCGCAGTTTGTACCCTCATCACACCCTCAGGCTACAACTCCTTTCTCAGTCTCCGGCGTTTGTTGTGTAGGAATGACATCAACTATCAGCATCATGCATCATGCATCATGCTCATAAACTCCGATGTCACAGACAGTTCGACTCCGCATCCTGCAGCGTACACCACATGACTTTTCTTCCCTGAGTCCCTTGAAGTTTCTGCGCCCAGACAGAACCTTGAAGAAATCACCCATTCATTGCCTCTTCCTCCTGTCATCGGAACAATGATTCAAGACCCGTGCAATGGCGAACGATCACGCAATCTCTTGCTCCCAAGACTTCCATATCTGAGACGAAAAGCCGGATCGGCTTATCTGTCGTACTACGGCCTGTCACGCTCAAACTCAAGGTCCTTCCTCTAGACTCTAGAGAGCAAAGAAAAAGCATCGATTTAGGGATTGCAGGTAGTGTAAGGATATAGTCGTCATGAGGTGCACAAATGACAGTGAGAAGCAGCAAGGCGTGAACATGAGTCCTCGAGCATTGGATATTGCAAGAAAAGAAGCATAAGAAAGACAGACAGAAATGTCGCGAACAGTGCGCAACGTTGCGCACGCCTCAAAGCGTTCCATCAAGACGCAGCTCTATATCATACGTTCGAGTTCGATGTGCAGTCTCGGAGTTCCTGTTCTACAGCCTTGCGGCCTTCCTCCGTCAGTTCGGGTATACCTGAGATAAAGTCCCAGTCAAAGTACGCGGGTATAAACCTGAAAGGTGACGACAATATTAATCACAATTCGTCAAGATGTCGGCTTTTGGGGAGTTTCGCCCAACTTACGCTTCGCCCTTTCGTTTCCGTTCATTCGCCTCATCACGTTGCTGTTGCTCGATCGTTTGCTTGTGCTTGGTCGCGTCCCCATACTCTTTGGCAAGGAGCTTCGACGTTACGTTGTCCCACAACTTTCGACTCTCTCT
Organism: Leccinum uliginosum; assembly: GCA_038091455.1. Taxonomy (NCBI): domain Eukaryota; kingdom Fungi; phylum Basidiomycota; class Agaricomycetes; order Boletales; family Boletaceae; genus Leccinum; species Leccinum uliginosum. The sequence goes on from JBBPOM010000450.1 coordinate 11,937, forward strand.
TGGGAGCTGCTTCTCGAGCGGACGCACGACTTTGGGCACGACCTGTAGTTTTTCAAGGTCTACAAGCGTGTGGAACTCCGCTGTCGACGACACCAGAGTGCTAGAACTCGAGTCGTTACGCCGCCACCGGATGCGGTTCCGCCAGCAACCATCGAAGCAGGCGACAATACGGGATTGGGGAACATGCCTGACCTTCGTCCACTCCTCGTGCTCCGTCGAGTCTTCGTCATACGTGTGAATTACACCTTCAATAAGGAAGTGTGCCCGACCAAGCCATGACTGAGTCCGAGTCACGGGTCCGATTAGCGGGATATCAACCAATTTGGGCAATCAACGGACCTCTTCCTTGTACTCGATCACCGCACGGTAACTTTCTTTGCCCTTCCCACCACTGCATGTGATAATCGTCGACTCCGCAATCGTGACATAGAAGCTCCCTCTCAGAATCCCGTTGACACTCGCGACCGGGTGAGTTATGTGGTAACTCTCGCCTTCACCTGGACCACCGTTGATGTCGATATAAATCCCCTTGTTGTACGATCCAGGTACGACGCGAAGCGTTGTGCCCGAAATCTTTGCAGAGATTTGATCAATGCCCCGCATTTCGATACAGCGAGCTGGACAGGTGGCATAGTAGGCAGATATAGGTGGATGATGGGAGACTTGCTCGGTGATATATACAACTCGGAGAGGATCATTATTTGATGCACCTACGCCGAGGGAGAGACTAGACATGCGTCCCGCAAGGTCAGCGTCGGAGACTTGCTGAGGCGAAGTGGGAGCAGTCGATGGGCTAGCCTTGGTCTTGGACATGAGGCTGAGACCGCTCCGAGTGCTCTTATAGCTTTGTTCGCTTCGACCACTCTTGACACTCAAAGTCTCCGATGGCAACGGCGTGGTCGATAGCCGTGGTGAGGAGGCTTCGGACACATGTGTTCCAACTATAGGAGGGTGCCTTGGATCAGAAGAGTATCGCACAGGGGGAACGTCCCAATGTGCACGGAAATGTTCTCCGAGGACCGAATTGTACGGTTTACACGGTTTGCCATGCTAAAAAATACGTATCAGGCCACGCCTAGGTGAAATCAAGACTCGCCACTCACGACTATTTTAAGGTCCTTGGCAAACGTAAACCGCACCACTGCGAGCATGCGTTCGAATGCATCATCCGAGTCGTTGATACTACAGTTCAAAAAGGGTCACCTGAGCTAAGTGGCACACACAATCACGAAAAGCAACGTACGCTGCAAAGAGATCAGGACGATCCAAGTATTGCCAATACTCTAGGTTTGGCAGTGGGTCGAGCAAGGAAGCCGGAAGAGACAGGCGCCTAAGTGCCACACATCAGTAAGTCAATGGAGTCAATGGCCAGAGTGGATGAATGGGATGGCGCAGGAACGTACACCGCAGCGATGTCTTTGACACCGAGACACCTCTTGACGAGCTGCACGATCATCTTGAGCTTACCGCCTTCCCCAGCATCTGCCGGTTCCTCTGGCAAGGAAATGGGAGCAGGTGCGTCCTCGTCGACGACCAAAGTAGGGTTGGTTGTGGGTGCGAGATCGTCCTGATTGTGGGCCATACTTCGTGTTCGCTGAGAAACTGAACCGGGTAAGTGGAGAGTACGGGAAAAGTAAAAGTGGAGGGAAGGAAGAATTGAGGTCTTAGTAGTGCAAAGTTGAGTCGTGGAGCTGGACGCTGAGCCGGTCGCACGTGCGCAGCGAATGGCCAAAGTGTTTACGAAAAAGGTAATCCGAGTAAGAAGCGTGTACGTAGTTTTCTTTTTTTTTTATCAAAAAAAAAAAAAGACGTGACGCAAAAGTCATTCAGCATCGTATTTTCTATACCGTGACAAAGGCCTAGGCTAACAGGGTGCGCCAACGGCTATCGTTTGACGAAGATAGACTGTCCCCAGATTCGCAAGGAGGCACAATCGTTGCAGCCATTCTCCGTACTAATCGGGCCTCTATAAGCATTCAACTCTCCAGATTAACTTCCCAAGAATTCCTCGGTGCCTTGAATAGTGCAGAAACTTGACAGACAGGCTGCAGCCCGGTCATCATTGGGAGTTTACCCGTTTCGAACAAGACTGGTGATGTGACTTGAAACATTCATCTAGATATATTTATGTAAATCGGCGCACGAAGCGCACGGCGGTCAAAGACACTGCAACCGTTGTCGTTGCCATTCAATTGAGATTCTTTCAGTGACGTGTCCAGTTGTAGTGCAGATTCGTAGGAAGTTATCCAAAATTGGTACCAATTGATGGCGGCACGTGAGATACGGGCGGAGGGAGGCTCAGTAGCGGCGTGGTAAGCTTTTACTGCGACCTCTTCCCGACGAGCTCCCTCGTCCGTCCTCGGTTCTGTCCCAACCCCACCCTCTTCCATATTCATGGTGGAAGATAAGTACATCGGGCTGGCTCTCGCTGTCTCCAGCTCGGTCGCCATCGGAACGAGTTTCATCATTACCAAGAAGGCGAGCTGCCTCTAGTTTCCGCAAATTTTAAGTCTCATGTGTATGTATCACAGGGTCTGACGGATGCTAGTGCACGAAATTCTTCCTATACCTCCGCTTCCGATGACTATGCCTATCTGCGGAACCCGACATGGTGGGCCGGGATATCGACATGTACGTCTACTCCGTTGTTTTAATTCGACTGACACTATGACCCGTAAACAGTAATTTTGGGCGAAGGTGAGTTTCCGGCAAGTAGTTGGGCAGTTGGTGCTCATGCCACTTTCCAGTCGCAAATTTCGCCGCCTATACGTTTGCACCACCAATATTGGTCACACCGTTGGGTGCACTGAGCGTCCTCATTGGGTTCGTTCCTTCAACCTAACGACGCTGTCAAATTTGACGCCACGCAGCGCAGTGCTCGCATCGTTCCTCTTGAATGAAGAACTAGGTCACCTCGGACGAACGGGATGCGCCTTATGCTTACTCGGTTCCCTCATCATCGTCCTGCATGCACCCCCAGACAAGGAGATCGAAACAGTTGACGAAATTCTCCACTATGCCGTACAGCCTGGTAGGTACGCTTCCGGGCCCTTGACAGACCACTCATTTGCCATAGGCTTTATGTTGTACTGCCTCACTGTATTCGTCTTCTCGCTGGTTATGATTTTCCAGATCGTACCTCGCTACGGCCGCTCAACCCCTCTGGTCTACATCTCCATATGTTCTCTGGTTGGCTCCGTCTCCGTCATGGCGATCAAAGGATTCGGCGTGGCCGTCAAACTTACCATAGGTGGAAATAATCAGTTTACGCATCCAAGCACATATGTGTTCGGCATCGTCGTTGTAAGTTGCATATTGGTGCAGATGAACTATTTCAACAAGGCTCTCGACACCTTCTCCACGAATGTGTACGTCTACATTCGCGTTCGCGCTATCTTGACGGTCCTTCCTTACACAGTATCTTTACTTTAGCGTGAACCCGATGTACTACGTGGGCTTTTCCACGGCGACGATCGTGGCGTCCACCATTTTGTTCCAAGGATTCAATACCACCGGCGGTACTACTACCGTGACATTGCTGGCCGGTTTTACCGTTACCTTCCTCGGCGTCCACCTGCTCAATCTTTCGCGCAAGTCCGACCCTCCGAAACCGAACGGCCACTCGACGCTGGAGAGCGGGCTCATGAACCCGCGCATGAGCCTCCAGGGACGCCCATCGCTCGATGGCTGGGGAGGTACATCCGAGCTACGATCCGACGGCATCCTCCAGTCGGCGGGGCACGGCCGCCGGAGCTCCCTGTACCGTGCACAAAGCAACACACTGTTCAACACGTTTGAGGAGGCGGACGGCACGGTCACCATGCCATTGACGCAACTCCGGGAGAGCGAGGAAGAGGGGGAGGAAGAGGAGGATGTGAATAGTCCGGTTGAAGAGGAGGACAGCGAGGCGGACGAATGGACGCGACTGCATTCCGACCGTCGACGTGTACAGCCTAGCGTATCAGGGAGTCGTACTAATTCTCCTGCGCTGCAGGGCGGCGCGAGGATGTCACCTCAGGTGTCTTGATATGAGGATGGGAAGGGAAAAAGAAAAATGCAAGCGGTGGGGTGTCGGTTGCTACTCGTACAGAGTACAGTAGTTTCATGTTCACGAGACGGACTGCAGTTACCTTAGATTTACATCTATAGCTCTCATCATGTGGAATTCGCGCACTCGATTTCTCGAATTCCCAAGGTGCGTATCTACTAGGCATGTCTCCAAGGGAGGCGACTCGACGGAAGAACAATTGTAATCCGAAGCAACCGGTTTCTTTCTTGCGTCTTCTCTGGAACAAGTTTTACAGTCAATGCGACAGTGAATTCAATTGACGCAATCCCCATTCTCTGGCGCATGAGTTTGGTTGCTTCGTCTGCATCGAGATGCACACCACCAAATTCTGTGATTGGCGTCGATCTTCCTCAGGCTGTTCCCCACCGGCAACTCGTTCTAGCAAATGACAAGTGAAACGCCGACCGCTGCTTTTTGACCACATTTTGAGTGTCTAGCGAACCCAGTGTGGAATCGGGTTTGGATCCGGGCGTCGTCTTGGTTTCTATACGTACGATAATAGTACATATGTATATGCATTCGTTGTCCAAAGACCGTGATCGACTTAGCGACCAGTTGCTGGTGGTGTATGGGTTCCTTCTGAGGAGATCCGGAAGAGCGGAAGAGACTGACACGTTCATGGAGCCTAGTGCGAAGGTCGTTCCAAAGTCGTTGGGAAGCTGCCGCGCAACGAACGTTCGTAACCTATCAAGGTTCCCGTGTGGAATGGCGGGCCGGGTGGGATGACCAAATATTCTGGAGGCCCTCTAGCCTGAACAGATTGTTCCCCCGGGCCGAATTGGCGTCCAAAAAAAAAAAAAAAAACAAGGTCGGCGTAGAGACGATCGATGACACCTTTTCGAATTACAAAAGATATGTAAAAAAAAAAGATATTGATAAAATCAATGCACTGACGAAATTACTTTTCCGCGCATGCACGGAGCTCGGCGGATTGGAGACATGTGTGTCAGTTTGCGTGCGAACAGAGGTCGAAGTTCATCGATTGCGAAGGCGGGAGGAAGCGACGCGACGGGGGTTTGTCACAGAACTGTCAACGCATTTCAATATAAATCGACATAACAGTTGCAGTCAGAAACTTGTTGTTGTTGAGTTGCTCAGTCCAATCGTTGGTATGATCACCGCGCCAAGGAAGAATAGATGGTAAACAATCGTTCCTACTCACCGAAAACATGCACTGGATTGCAGATCTGTGATGTCTCGGGATTTTCCATGCCTAATATTGGACAAAGGGAAGATGCCGCGTCCCTGGAGGGTTTATCACTCAGGCCACGCACGGAAGAAATCACGGTATCAACTTGGACACATATGGTCGAGCAGGCTCGAATGAGAATACTAAGTCTTGTAAATGACTCGCCAAGGCACCGTTGGTGGGCATCCTGATCTCTTAGCCTCCATGTTTCGAGTACCTGTCGGTATGACTATTGTCATAGGACAAGTGAAGGCCACCGAAAATGCTGTAAGTTTACCCCGAACAAACCTTGTAGAAAATTGAAATACTCGGAAAAACCCTTCTGTCTCGGTCTCCAGGCTGGTCGAGGCCGACCATCAAAATTCTAGTCCCAGGTCAGCTATACAGTGTTGAAAACGGCGAATATTTCGTATGCTCCGCAGTAAATTGAATTGGAGAACTCTTCATCGAGTCAGACTGTTTGACACATTTTATCTGGAAGCACATCCATTGGATTGCACCTAACCAAACGGACAACAGGAGGCTTGGTCTGGATTCAAGACACACCGTCGTCAAGGATTCCAGGCCTTTTTGTCCACGGATCACTACAATACAATGGCGCGAGGAGGTTACCCCGTTTCAAATGCACGTTCCGCTTTACGTTCCCTGATGCGTCCCATTTTTTGATTAGTGGAGTCTCGATGTCTCGTTCTTCCAATCACGCGGTGAGACGGACACGAGTGAGTTGAAATTTAGGGCTTAGCAGCCTCGGTGACCAGTGGTCCACGGACGTTCGCAGTGGTTGGCCAGTCGAGTCTAGTCTTGAAAATTGCGATTCAAGGAACGTGTCATGTAAACTTTTTGAAAGAGGAAAGCCTTGAAGTTCAGGTGACAGATCCGAGCCGATCCTGATAACACAAAAACCGTGAAGGAGTCAGCCAGGAGGATTTGTTTTCATCATATCGGTAGGCAGAATGATTATAGTACATGCAATCTGTTCAAGTTTACTGCTTGCGCATGCCATTGACGTGCTCCGACTGCTTCCGAGTCTATCCAACACCCACCCCCTTCATCTCAATGTTTTGGGTCAAAGCCTCGGGGATAAATTTCTGACAATTGAACAAAAAATAGTCTGTGTCTTATTCTCCGTCATCATCCTTATGTCAGGTAGACCGAATATAGCGCTTGAATTACTGGAATCTGAGAGTTATAGAAAGCAGTGTCAGCTTCAGAGTTGCTGAATCGCTCGACGCTGGGCCACTGGTTTCGCGGCCCCTTCCAGGCTCTTTCCTCTCTCCATCATTCAACATTCTCACATGTTGGTCGAGACTATTCTTGCCCCAGCCTGAGGTTCGGTCCATGGGGAACAAGTCAGTAAAAATGAATCCATGTCGTCTGCTTGAGGAATGATAGTAGGTACTATCTACGAACATGATAAATGTCTAGATAAATGTTGTTACTATGGTCTCGTAAATCGTTTCAGTATGCAGGTCCTGCATCTAGTCCTACCCAGTCCGACAATACTAACTGCAAGATTGAGCCGGGGTTGTTAAACGGCACTCCTTTCAGAACTCTCGTTTCTCTTCACACGGGTCATCTGTTGCTTCAACCACGAGACTGCGCCTCGCGCCTTTTCATCAGCGGAGTGCGTATCAGAGCAACACGACGGGGGAATTTTATGCGTAATGCGAAGCTGACGCACATTACGAAGGTGCTGGTTCTCCAGTCGGTCTAAAACGATCACATAATTAGGAGTGTGGTGCTTTCGAAAGGGAAGAGAGAAATGTCATACAAAAGTTCCATTGCACCCTCCTCAATATCTCCAACAAGGCAGCAATAAAAACGAATACGGCGACTTGTGATTCATCGAGAATTGTGTAACTCAGCCAAATGAATCGAATGCAGAGGTTGGATACCTGCGAAAACGGATTGGAATTAGATATAGGAGGGGCCAAGGAGCGCAATTGTACCAAAGCGAAATAGTAGCACTGTGTAGAATGGCCAGACTGTCAGTGGCCAGTGGAGCTGGAGGGAGGAAAGGAAAGCGCACCGGTATTTGTGATTTGTAGACAAGTTCTTCCCTCAGCAATGGATACCTTGCATCTGATTCACACAGTGACCAGTCCATCAAAAAGTCCTGAGATAAACATTGTCAAGAGTGTCGAAATTTTGAGACCGGGGAAACATACCCAAGCACATGAATATACCGAATTAACTGTCGCCGTGAAGCACCATAGGAAATAGATTGTACAAGCATGGGGAGAACCTAGTAAACAGTTTTAGACATGCGTTGACCATTGTCATGGCACATACCCTGTTGCTTCCAATAAGAGCAAACCAAGCAATTTATTATTCCCGTCATATACTTTCCAGCCTATCAAAACCGGATGGTGAACTTGGACTGAGCGAAGATCACATAAATATCATACGTTTATGAGTTGGAGGGAGTCCTTCGAATCTCGGTACTGCCTCAGGCTTTGCAAGAAACGTACCACAAAGGGTAGCATGCCGAGAAAATAGTAGCATGCAGGATTTTGGGAAATACTACAGGTTGACCACACATCTTGAACACGTTGGTCGTACGCTGCGGATCGAAGGCTCTCAAATGCATTGATGAAAGGGGATGATTGTGCCTGATGGGGAGTAGTGGCACGGACACTGAATTCTGAGGTGTTCAGGGAGGATCCAGAATTAACCAAGTTCGAGCTGGAAAATTTGACGAAGAAGTGGCTATAGGAGCAACCCACAAAGTACAGGTTGGCAATCGAGTAATCAAGACTGCAAATCTGATCGCTGATAGTCACGGAGTGAGATGATCCAAGTAAGCTAAACATCAAGAATCTTACCCAAGCCAAGTATCTCTGAACTGAAAGATGATCAGACTTCGAAGGTCTGGAAATGGTGATGCTGGTGTGACCAACCTTAACCTTCCATATGCCACTAGTTGCGAGCTTAGCTATGTGCTTGATTGTCCACCAACGAGCGCGACCCCACATGAATCTCTGAATATGAATATCCATAGGTGCTTGGCATCAGACCTTTGCTGGAAATATCAGAATGACTTACGCGGAATGGATTAATCATAACGACGAAAGCGAGAGCAAACCAAATCAAGGGCCACAGCAATGGTGGACCCATTTGAGCCATGGAGAACCAGAATGCGTACGCAAGGGTGCACAACAGGAAAGAAGGAAGCTTTAGCGCTTAGTCAATATCAGGTCGCGTGGTGCCGATACGACACATACTTGGAAATATTCGTGGGGATCAAGCCTTGTTGTGGGGTCCAGTCCTATGTAGGCCCTGAGATGGTGAACAGAGAACCTGGAGGCAGTAACGTACCGAAAATAGAGACATAGTTTATCTTTTTGCGCGCCCATACGATGATATTAATGCCAACAAGTAGTGCGAGCAACACCGGCACAACGAGTAGGGAGTAAAAAAAAAGAAGGATATACCATGATGGAAGAGATCCCCGTGTTTGCTCCTGGAAAGCTACCAATAAAGTTCAGGATAATAACATCGGGCAGTCTAAAGGGGTTCTCCTACACAGGTGAGTACCCCAAGCAATCGCCGGAAGTGCTAGTCCCAACCACAATCCGGAGTGAAATGTACTGGCGTGGTGCGTTTTCGATGGCTCCACTCGCAGGCAGTCTACTGCTTTCCTCCTGTCTCCAAATTCTGGATAAGTGGTAAGCTAGGTAGATCGAACAAGCGTGGAACCCGATGATAGCGGGCAAAGGAGCGTACCAAATTGTGTCGCAAAACTACATTCCATTTCCTCCAGCATCATGCCAATCATAGCACCAGAGGCAAAGGCAGAGGGCTTGACCTGCAAGAATCTAATGTCTTCCTGTTTAAATTTGATGTATCTGTAAGGTTGTGTACCTTTTCTTCCATGTAGGCATCCACGACAAAAATCTTTGTGATCTTCCCATACTCATTCAACAGTCTTCGGAAACCAGCAAGGTTAACGATCTGAGTGTGAAATGCAATGGTATAGTCCAAGAACAGCGGGATGTGTCAACGTGGATTCAAGGTCAAAAAATCGACGCGTAACTTGAAGCAAGGAGACTCACTCTGTAATTGTATAGGATCTCGAGAACACTACAAATACGCGCATGTCAGCATCACATTTGAAACCAAAACAATCCGTATAAAACGAAGTTCAATTGAATTGAACGAGATCCGTCTTCCTCAGCTTTCAATCAAGAAGAGCGCTGTTCCAACCCACCGGTAGTGTTCCATGATAGCCTTATGGAGCTCCCTTTCCGTGTGTTGATCCACTAAAGGATTTTTTCTTTCAGGATGCAATGCGTTAGGAGAGGCTTGTTGAGCAGACGTGTCATTGATCTTCGGCACCGTGCTACCAGCAAAAACGTTCAGATGCCTGTGTTGAGTTGGAATAGGACCACAGCGCGCTGATCCCTCGGTAGTCAAGGGGGGAGGTACACATGTACAGAGGAATTTCCTGCCATCGTGGGCTAAGTCAGAAGCCAACAAATCTTTGCCACCAGCTCTAGTACAAAGATCCCTGGGTTTCGCGTTGGATAACTAATCGAAACATGTTTAAGTGAAATCCGTTCACAAAGAGAGGACTGACATGTAACATTTCGTGTTGTATCCCAAGTTCGCAGAGTCTTTTTTTGAGCATCCTGGATCGTTCCCACATATCTTCTTCCATCTCCACGTAAAGTGATTCTACCTTCTCGAGCTCATCATCAAGCATGTCAAAAAACTTGACATGAGAGGCGGGAAGGTTGGAAAGTATTATGTGAAAAGGCATTGGCGTCGGAGATCTTGTTGCAACTAGGGACTGTGGTTAGATGCATGAGACATCGGAAAAGGCAGAAACTTGGGCACAATTGGTTACTGGGGATAGCGAGTCTTGGTGGGATGGTATATCTGATGCCATTCCAGTCTCTTGAGTTGCCCTGGCCGAAGTCAAATCGAAAGAGAGTCCTGATATTTCATTCGTTTTGAGTCAGAGTGTTGCCGTCATCATATTATTGCTTTTTACCTTCCTCGTTACTGGTTCTCTGCCTCGCGGGGAAACATGATCCATGATCAACCGTGTCAGCGGCAGTAATTGTTTCCATATAGGACCCTGAATCCCATGGGCTCGTGATGTGTGTCGACGTAGTAATTCCTTGACCCGAGCACTCCTCTATTGTGATCGGAGGTGAATACACACATAGCATTTAGGTGCACCAAAGTTTTCTCACCTTCCAATTCAACACCCTCCTGCTGATCACTTGGACCGGAATAGTGGGTGCAAGCGACAACTACATGCCCAAACGAATCCAACGTTTCGACTTGCTGCATAGTGTTGGCACATATAACACTTAATTGCACGTTGAGTCTGCGATAGTCACTTTAAATAGGCATCAATCACAATGTTGTCCAAATAAGAATGTCATCAGCAACTGAGCGAGAGAAATGTATAATATACTCCTTACATGTGAGCCTTCGTCCGTTCAGGACTCTATCGAGAGTGGTTCAGCGGAATGAAATCGCAAGGAAGCAACCGGGGGACACTAGCCTGTTCATCGTACCTGTGGTGAATCAGAAGGCGAAAAGCAGGTGTTCGGTAAAGGATGATGACCCGGTGAAAAAGATAGCTTCTTACCGTGCAAACGTGCGTTCATCCATCCAAAATGACTAGTCTGACGGTGCCCGAACGCGATTTATACTCATAAGAGTGAACATCCTTCGAATATAAATGGCAGGTGATTGTTTCAGTGACATGGCGGCGGGAAACACTGGGATATGGAGGCATTCTGAAAACTAGCGAGCCTGGACTGAAACGGGACTGTCGACACGTATGATTCAGTCGAACTTTGAAACCTTGGAAGTGAATGACAAAACACGGTCAGTAGGAAACCTTTCAACGATGGGGTTAGCGCGGATCCAGAACCAAGATGAGACGAGTGACACAACCAAGCTCAACTATACAGCGGTGCTTATTGTCCTTTTCAGGAAGGTTGATTCGATAAAAAAAAACACCAACCTTCGATCACCTAGGCGCCTATATATATCTCCCAACATGTGGTCGGAATTCATCGGTGATGACATCTTTTGAATTGCAATGGGCAGAATGGAATCCTCCTAGTTGACCAGTAGCAAAAAGACCAAATTGTGAAAAGTCGATATTGTGGAGCTTCCGAGTCGGCATTCAATGAATATCGGATTTCAAAATGTCAAATTCTCCTCCGAATCTTCGATTTACTCGGGACCTGTTTTTTTGGAACCAGTCAATGATTTGGCGGCGTTTCCAACGAATCCTGGATGGGCGTTGGGGGAGATATGTACGTCGACCGCCGAAAGTTGGTATGTTTTGCGATTCAGGACGGGCCCGGCCAGCGTTCTGGAAAAGGTAAGCGCTTGCCACGGCTGTTTTCCCGGTCCCTCGCGACAAGTACGGGCGTTGCTATAGTCAATCACTGGCCGCTAGTAAACTATACTTACAAATACTAGGGCATGGTCATTATGAACGTGTAGTGTCACCATGCGCATGAAGAGCGCCTATGATTCAGACAATGCGATTCCGAGTGGGCTAGCCGAACTTCGAGTGATGCATACCTGGGACGGTCATTCATGCACTATGACGTCTTCCGCGTCGTTGCATGATGGGTGTCGATACGTTCCACCGGCGCCGACGGCTCCGACTCGGAGAATCAATGCCAGGTACTTCCTCCAGTCTTGCAAACGATTGTAGATATTCTGGTAGCGTCTCAGCACCGGTCCCGCGGACCGCCGTGGATGGATTCATCGATACCTCGTCAGAAGCAGTCGTGATAGGACGTCGAACATGTGGCGTTGAGACGGTCGAGTATTCAGGAACATGCATAACATGAGTTATTCGAATACATTCTCGTTCCAGGTGTACAAACACCGGCGCTGCTTCGTCCAAATCCACTGGCATGCTGGAGGGCGCTCATCTAGTTCTGCAAGAAATCCGGGCCCTGGGTTATCCGATAAGAGACTCTCCCCATGTTCTATCACGATTCAAAATCCAATTTCGGGGACGTGACATACCCTGTGCGAGGCCACTGCTTCCTGATAACTCCCTCTGTCTGATAACCGAGTCATAGTTCACCCGATAGATTGGCAGCAGTCGAGGAAACGATGTGCGCATCGTATGAGTAAATGTGGTCGATAGGGGCCTAGATTACCCTTCCTCGGCGTAGTACCCTCAGGAATTAGCGAATAGTCTATCCAAAAGCAAAACGAGACAAGTACTAGTGCGCACAAGAAGGTAGACTTTATGTAAACTATAGCGATATGTACGTAGAGAACTCATTCAAGATCAGATAGAACTCGTGAACTGTTGAAGTGATCTTATTTGTCTCCGCGTCGTCTACTAGTACGGCTCAGGCGGCCACATCGTCCCGACTCTAACCGGTCGGAACCCGGCGAACTGCATCTCCGACGCTAGATGAGTATGACGGAGTCTTCTGGGCTCTCCTCATCACCAAAGGTGGTATGGCATGCAGAGAGATATGCGTGTTCGGCGTTCTCCAAAGCCTGATGTGTTGGACAGGCTAAAGCGTCCGTCGTCACGGCGTCGTGGAGAGCGAATGCTGAATCAAACGGGTTCTGCCGGTTAGGTATACCATGACATGCAAGATCATCGAATCCATTCGTTCTTGAAAAGCTCCTCGGAGACTGATACAGGAATCCGGTCCCTTGACGCGTGTGCACTGTGAACGTGTCCAGACCCCCGATAAGTTCGTCTTTGAAACGTTGACCGACTATTGCGAGTTCGTTGCCTACCGAAACTAGTTTGCTCACACAACTGGCACTTCATATCAACTAATGATATTAATTGGAAATCTCGCTTGACCGAGACCGACAACGTGTTTCCCTGACCTCGCAAAACTCGATGGATTGTGGCGCCTGGCACGAATGAGAGCAGTTCTTACTTGAAGGTTGGCGTGTAGGAAGATATGAAGAGAAGAGAAGAATCCTTTTGGCCTTTTCGGTACGGCCAGCAGCACGCAACGGTAAGAGAGAGATCTCGGCAGTCGGGCATCACCAGATGCGCGACAGAGACGGAAATGTTGTCTGAAGGAATTCAAGGATCGGGTGGACGACATCATCCCACTGGAGTTCTCGCAGAATGCGACCAAGATCTTTCCTCACGTCCATCGGCTTCGCGCGCAAAGTCAAGGATCGAACCTCCGATCTGACATCTCGTACGCGTCTTTAGTGATCCGTAGCAAAATATGAACTGGATACCAGTCAATGAATACGACGAGTGCATCGCAAGTATACTGATATATTGGCTCGCATTCATTATGGTAACAGGTCCGCAGCTGGCTGCGCCTAGTAGATCGGAGAAGAGGGATGGAAGGAGGAAACGCTTCAAGGTCAGGTAGCTCACGGATGTTTATCACTATTCTTGCATTTCAAAATTGAGATGACACAGCTGATTGTACTGATCAGGTCCACATGAGTCGGTCACATCCCGATCAAGCGTCAATAGTCGCGCAAAATCATCTGCCAGAATCGTCCCTATAGGGCCGGATGCAATGGCATCGTCTAGCGGAGAGCGGAGGCGCATAATCTGGTTCCAAAGACACCACGTCCGTGCTCTAGGAGCTCCACCGCAATTTCAGCATGGCAGTTGCGGAGACAAGCTGAAAAAGCATCCACTGCGAGCGAAGATGTGAGCTGTTGAAGTATAGGTAGGTGTTGTGGCAACGATGGCAATATGGCGAGATGATGGATAAGCAGTCAAAGGGATGTTTCATATGCGAGAATGGTCGTGGGGTGGTGGAATGCTTCGGCTGTGTTGATCCACGCTTTGGAAGCGAGCATATCAGACGAAGATACTGTTTGTGGTACAAACATCAATTCAGCATAGACATTGAAGAGGTCTTGTCCTTCCACTGATGAGACTGCGTGAACCGAGTACGGATG
>JBBPOM010000451.1:0-26060 GCA_038091455.1 Leccinum uliginosum
GAAATAGACGTGCCGGGGTGGGCAGAACAAGGCCTTGGTGGCTCATGGCGGATCGCGACACGCCTCGGTTCGAAGTCAGACGCGTCTTGGACCCGCTGCCACTGGCAGTGGCGGTAATTACAGTTCATTGATACTCATCACCTTCGTTCCCAGCTTTTCCATAAAGCTTGATATTCCTTTACAAAGTCTTTTAAATTACAGTAAGAACAAACTCGAAGATGCTTGCTGTGAAAACCAAACATCAAATTACATTGGTTTAGCAGTATGAATAATATATATTGGAGTCACTAGTCCGAACCCGAGTCAAATCCATCACCATAGAGCGCGTACATAGTTTGAATATCATCATCATCTTCAGACTCAGGCTCTGAATCCTCTTCCTCACAGCCCGCCTCTTCAACCTCCCACTCCACCGCCGACTCGGAGTCCGAGTCATCCCGGTTACCAGAAGCCTCGGCCATGGCTGTATCACTATTTCCTGTGTGATTCCGGGGCTGGGATGAGATTGGAATCGCAGAGGATGAGGATGATCGCGCGTGTGGTGAATTCTCTCCTGTGGTGAGTGACTGGCTCTGGCTCGGGGGGGCTGGAACATGCGAGTAAGTATGCCCGACGCCGAGGCCCCAACGATACCTGAGCAGCATATCACGATCCACGAAACTGGAACGTGCACTATAAGTCAACGGGAGGATACGAGGGAATCTGGCATACCTGTTGACATAATAGAACTTCCAGTCATCTGAGTTACGTGCAATGGGCGACGTCACAGTCTGTTCTTGATGGCATTTTCCGAATCTGAATGCCGGCAGGAGATGACAGCTTCTCAATACGTCCGCCGGGTCCACAAAATCAAACGCTGCGGGGTCATCCACGCAGAGAAACCTCACGGCTTCGAGATCATGGAGGTCTTTCTGCGGGACCCGTTCGAACCATCGCAAGTGCAAGAAGTCCATCCGCCGTGGTGCATAGTCCTTCATCCCTGGTCCAATGTACTGTACATTAGCGTGATAAATCCCGATAATCCTGGCATAGCAAAAACGTTGATGATCATTAGCGTCCTCTGGAGCATGTAACATCATGATGTCACAGTGATCAGTATTCGGATTCAGGACGTCATCGGCACGACGGACATCGTAAGTCGTGTAGTTGATTCGAAGAATGTGATGCCGGTAGATACGGTCATTCTTGAATACCACCTGATCTGGTTGACCGTCCGGTGTACCAAAGCCATCGGTGAGCCCGGCTGTCTGAAATGGGTTTGTATTGTCTGGTTCCGAGTCAGAGGCATGGATCACCCTAATGCGAGGCAATAGGTGGTGCTTGAGTTTCAGTGCAAAGTCCTATATCTACATTAATATTTCTTTGACCAAAAAAAACGCGCGCAGAACTCACCCTGACAGTTGGATCATCAGAATCCTGTCGGGAAAAAATTGAGATATTAATAGGCAGATTCTGAGATCTTCCAATCTGATGGTGTTCCTTTGGGTCACTGGGAATAGGTTCCAGCAAAGTTTGGTGCGCAGCGTCCACCCTCTCGCGAATACGGCGTATGCGTGACTGACGCCTTTCAATTTGAGTAAGTTGACGAAGGAAATCCTTGCGACTGGTTCGAAGGAACCTCCCTTTCCCGACACGGTGCTCTCTTTCTCCCTGTGAGCAAACAGTAAGAATACAAGTTGAATACAAGATGGAATCTCGCACGGGTTGGGTTGAATAGGAATCGGTGGTCCCAAATTTCCTGATCGAAGACACGTAATCCCCGAGGGCATGCAGCTTGTACGTTTGCAGGTTGAACGTTTTTGGTTGACGCGATACAACGGCTGCCTTGGAGGACGCCGTGGACCGCTGCTGCCGGCGCTGTCGGCACTCAGCTTCGCGCCTAAGCTCGCGAGTCTGGAAAGCAGGGCAGGTATCAACACTGAATGCGCGAAGTTCACTACCAAGAGAGACAGTGATGTCCTCCATAATCTGCAGTGATTCATCCGTGTGCATGCGAAGTTTCGCAAATCCGTGCCAACGGCAAAGAACTGAGAGTAACCGCAATATTGATGAATTGTGTGGCTCCGGAAACAGGCCTTCAAAGACAGGAAGGGCACACTCAAATGGCTATGAAATCAGTCTCTCGGAAGCAGCAAATCGAAGGACCAACCTGTAAGAGATCCTCGAAATCACGGGCTGCAATACGCTTCATCTCTGATACATTGCGAGAAAAGCGACGAATAGTATCCCGTCCGAATGTCGGAATTTGGCGATATCTGCAAAAAAGAATAAATGAGTGTATTACATACGGACAGAAGACTTACCTGTGATCAAGCTCGTGTATCTTGCTCTCTTGCAATGATTCTAGCATGCGAACAAGCTGTGTGAGGACTGCTTTCCAAACCCCTAGCTCAAACTCGTGGAGGAGGTCTACCACTAACATAGCGAATAGACTGAAACCCAAAAGACGCAACTTGTCGGAAAATGCATTCTGTACGACAACGTTTGTGATGGAACCAACAATGATGTCAAGGCAACCACTCACCGATGTTGGAACAAGTGATTCCGGTTTGAGGAGAGCTTCAACTTGAGGAGTTGTGATTGCGTAGTTGTTCCCATAAATGAGGTTTCGTGCAGCGCGTACTTTCTCGACACGATCGTCATCGTCATATCGACAAAGTAGCTGCCGATCACGCGAATCTTTTTCACTGCCAAGGTCCTGAACCTCATCCATTCTAATTGTGCAACGAGGGCATGGGCAGGTGCCAAGGTTACGCACACACGCTATGAGAGTTCTGTCAACAAATGGAAGTCAATAGCATTCAGGACCACCTGCTCTGACGACGAACTTTTCTGGGTAGTCGGCAGAATAAGTGAAGACCCGAGGATAGAAACGACGTTTTATACCGTCACAACAAGTGATCACAATACCATGTTGATATGCGTTGATGAAATCCTCATCCAGTAGTATTCTCCACTGCTCATGGAAAAATTCCCGATGGCAATGGGTCATAAGAGCTCCACTTAATGTTTTACCCCCCGAATGATTCATAATGAAATCCTTAAACTCGTCGGGAAGCTGCAATGATGGATAGTAAGACGTGTAAAAAACACCATCACAATCACTTACAGTCTGAAAATAGGCAGCATGAGAGCACGAGTTGTTCGACGGTTGACATCGACGATACTTTGATTCGTTGCCGAAATAAACATAAAGCGGCCAAAGTTTCTGGTTGCCGAATGTGCAGAGCTGGGTCGCATCCGACCAGAACATAAATGCAGCAACGACCCGAGGTAATTCACAGCCAGGTTCTGGAGTTGATTCCTGCAGCTCTCTATGGGCATTAAGGAACACGCTAGAAGTGAATGACTCTCCATGCACCTTGACATCCCGGTCCCGGTGAGGTGGATGCCAAACGAGTTCGTACGGCTCGTAATGGAAATATGCAGCCTGGATGGGATCCTTGATTTTCTCTTCCAAGATGGAGATCAGAGAGCGGTGGTGAAACTCTTGCACGGTATATGAATGGGGCCCAGGGTTGGCTGAGCGGCTGTGGAACGGAACCGAGATAGTTACCGGAGACGACTTCCACCCGCGATCACTACTCAACCACTCAGGAATGTCCGAGCTCCCGTCAGGATCTTGATCACCAAGCTCCTTGTTAATAGAATCCCACGGAACTCCAGACACTTCGAGTGCGCTAAACGTAGGGTTCCCAACAATACTAAGCAGCTGCTTGAAGTCCTCCCGGGATTTCTGCGCCCCTTGATTCCAATACCAATCACCTAAGCGCATCGCATTCTCGTTGGGATACGGATGGAATGGGTTACTCATTGCAGGATCGTGAGCACCGTGATCAGATGGTTGTGTTGCATGCTCGATTGAATATGGGTCATCCGGGTCATGCGACGGAAGAGTCTGCGTAGTGTAGGCCCGGAGCAAGCCAAATTTGTTCCTAAGCGTCCTGAACATTTTGACTAGCGGCCGGGATACGGACGATGATGAAGCGGATGAATCGGATGGCATTATGGTTGTTCCTAGGTGACTCTGAGGGCCGGAGTTGCGAGCTTCTGGATCCGTTTGTGAGCTTAGATTAACTAGCTTCGGTGGGGGAAGAGGTGGTGGTGGCTCGGGTAACGTGTCCCGAAAACGTAGTGGTAATCGACGAGCCCGGCGAGAGCGACGTTGTGCGAGTGATATATCATTCTAGGATAATTGATGTCGCTAAGAAGGCGCATTTTTCTTAAAAATAATGAACACATACTTCCGAGAAAACAGAAGCATCATGATCATACTCTTTGCTATTATTGATGTGCGATTCTTCATCCTGGTGCAGACTTGAGACTCCCTGAACGATACGGTGTTAGGGAAAGCAATGGAGGCATCTGGTGATACCATGCCTGTTGATTGGCTTGCTCCGAGACATTGGCTTCCGAGCTATCATCCCGGCCTTGTCTTAACTTTCCCTTGCCACCGCTACTGGTCGCTTCATTATCCGAGTCGGCGGTTGGACACCTTGACAGGGACAATCTGGCTCTCTTCGATTGGAGCGCCTCCTTCGCCTTGTTGAGGGCATTGGATAGTCTTTTCTTGCCCTTTCGACAGCCTTTTTCGTGCCTGGTAAAGCCTCCGGGATCAGTGAACGTGCGCCCGCAGACACAGGTCTGACTAAATATCTGGTTGAACATACTAGTTCTGCGCTGAACAGAAAAAGACTTTTTTTGTACCTACCTCGGAGTCGGCCCTATACACTCGTTTCAGAAATTCATGCCGAGGTGTGTAACTGCGCCAAACAAAATCTGCCGAAGAGTCGTTGTAATAGTCTATCCAATTTCTCCAAACATATCTAATATCTTACGCTACGTTATGTAACCGCTGGCTGTACCAACTACGCACAGCCGCCTCGCACCGCTCTCGATCGCGATCGGCGTGGCGGGCGCGGCGTGCGTCATGCGATGCGAGGCTCACCTGCATAGATTGGATTGTTAGCTTGCGGCATCGCGGCGAGCTCACCTCAGCATCGTTGCGGCACGGCGTGCTGTGCGGAGTCGAAAAGCGGACATGTCCTCGATGACGTGAGTCCCGACAACGGGACGATGCAGGGTGGGCGAAGGCGGGGTGGACACGGAGGGTGATGCGGCGGGACAGGACGGGACTCCGACAGGTGTACGGAGTCGGTGCGGCACCGTCCGGGTTGTCGCATCGACCACGGCTGTGCACTTTGCTTCTCCAGCTGCTACGGTACTGCGCAGTGGCATGCGGCATCGGGGCATGCTCACCTCAGCATGGGTGCAGCACCGCGTGATTTACGAGGCTGCCTGCGAGGGGCGGGAAAGCGGATGTGTCAGTCAGGTGCATCATCATCATAGCGGGGCAGTGCGAGGATGAGGCTCACCAACCGTCGTGCGCTCTCCGACGCCGGAACGAAAACGTGCTGTGGTCAGTGATCGCCTTCCTCCGATCACTGAGTCCTCACGCGCACAACGCCCGGGAGCGATGCAGGGAGGGCGAAGGCGGGCAGGCAAGTCGTGGACAGGCCGGGTCACGTCCAACTTGCATCAAGTTATTTACTTGCAACACTTCGTAATCTTGCAAAACCGCGACGACCCATGTTGATACTCAGACGCTCCCGAGAGGTGGCAGAACGTGCCAACAAACGAGGAACATTCTTCCGCCGACTTCAAAGTATGCTGTGACTACACAAGTCTTTTACTAATAGTAGCTCCACGTCCGAAGGCTCAGCGCGCTTGTACAATATTACGACAGTGAATGTTTACTTACATAATATCTCGATAGAACTTCAATGGTCTCTACTACTACCACCGACGTGATCCCTGGCGCTTCGTTCCCCTCATTTTGGCCCTCCCCCCCCTCTTTTGCATCCCCACGCACCTCCTGCTTTGACTACCACTATAACCCCCAGCACCTTGAACATTTTCCGTATCAATGGAGAAATCCATAGAAGAAATCGATCGACGAACACCAGCAACCCGACGTACCGAAGCATACTGCGCACCACCCCACGCATAAATCCCGTCAATGACGCCCACACACCCACAACACACCCGCCGACCGGCGCATAATACAGCGGCACCGGAGACAAAAACGGCTCCGGATTGATCATCGAACGACGCGCTCTTCCTCCTCTGCACCGAGAGGTTGCCTCGACAATTTGCTGCCGCCGCCATCTTCTTTGGCAGCCTCGCGCTTCCCTCGGAGACGCTGACGCTCGCGCGCGTGCATGGATATGAATCGGCGCTGGTGCATCCGGACCATGGCGTTGTGGTCGCTTGGAGGTGTACAAGACGTGGCTTCGTCCGGCGGACAGAGCACTGTACTTGTACTATCGAACCCTAGAATCGAGACCCAGGATTTCAACTACGTGTGGCTGGGCTACTCGACGACCGCAGTCTAGATGAGTCCACACTCTGAGAACGCCTGCCAGTCTCTCAGATCACTGTAAGCCGATCACGCCAAATCACTGGATCAAGCGATAGATATTGATGACAGAACACCACGATAAAAAATAAGATAAATAGTGAAGTACATTGTTGAGGCTACTTCATGATGACATACATCCAAGGATGATAACGAACACGTAATAGGTTTCACGATGGCACGCTATGATATAGATCCAACACGATTCACAACCTTCACAAGCACTAGTGGTCGTTAGCACGACAATGGTGTTCTTATTACATATTGACTCACATCATTGTTGCCAACAAACGACCGCAAACTGTGATTGCATACCGCACGGAGGTATTGCGCAGCGATAGTTGCAACATCTGAATTTCCTAACGGATTATTTTCAGATGTCACCCGTTCAATGTCCTCCTGACTGAGATAGGAACGTAGAAGTATTTCGCTGTCTTCGCATGTTTGTTGAATACGAAGGAGTAATTTGGCCAGCATGAATTTCTCCCCAAGAGCTTCCTTGTACACCTGTAAGATATTTTCTAACGGGCGCGGAGTCGGGATAGGAGATAAGGCCTAATGATGTAATACTAAGAGTACATTTCACTGTAGAGAAGGAACGACAAACCATAAGATATGGGATTCTCCGTAAGGATTCATGATAAGCGCGATATCCTTTGGGCAGTCCCGAGTCCACACATGAAGTGCGACTTGAAGGTGATGTTTCTTGGATGGTACAAGGCGTCTGGAGAACGGCAGGGAGTTGTTCCCCTGGGGCTAGTTTAAATGTTGTTGACGGGTATGCATCGGGCGCCATGGTACAAGACATAACGAACGGCGATTTGGTCGTAAGCAAACGGGCATGACGTGCCGAATATAAATACGGTGTCTACATATGTAACTCGGGGAGTGCCGACTCCGCATGAAAACAAGATCGCATTCAGATCATTTCAAATTGTCGTCCAAGTGGAAAAAATAACAAACTAATTTCTCTTTTTAGAAAAACCACTGTCAGACTTATGAGAAACTGTGGCAGAGTTACGCGATGCGAACCTTGTGCGCCCGATCTGGAAGCAATCTGGACATCTAAGATTTGACCACGATCAGATCGCAGATGCTGATCGGCGATTGACATCACTAACGGGATTATCCTTGTGTAGTACTCGTGATACTATGAGCAAGTTGATCCATCCGAAGGAATCAACATGAGAGGACGAAGATAAGTGGCGAGGAAGTTGTCCTCGTCCGTACGGGCTCGTGCCATCCAGAATTGGGGGAGCCTATCAGAGAAGTTCATTGATAGCTCTGCTGCTGGGGCCATGGGAGGGTGAACCATTGAGTCGTTTTCGGTAAAGGGTACAGATCGCGAGGAGGATGGTCGTCTTGCCAGCATTCGCCCGCCCAAAGGGTGAAGTAAAATACACCGGTTTGTTCACCGTGATAAGGTGTTCGACCCAGGAAGATTCCAGACCTTTGTGCGATCAAGCAGGGCAACAACGAGATATAAGCGACGTACCTACGGTGTGATCGAGCCCGATGATCGCCAACAATCCAACTCCGTTCCACCTGACACCGTGGGTACGTAAGCCGCACTCTTGCTAGCGAACGAGGTGCCACACCAGTCCAAGGCGAGAATGGGGTCGATATGCGCAACAGGCAAGCGATCTAGTTCACCACGTTGGCACTTGTGCAAATCCCAACGGTAGATGAACCGTTGTCGAGTCCGAAGACAGCTTGCAAAGGACCGAATGGAGGTTGAATGATGTGACATGTCCCACAAATCCTGTCTCGCATTAGTAAAGCACAAAGATTCGAGGCGAGCGGACGTACCCATATGCGCATATCACCATCCGCAGAGCCTGTGATACAATATGAGGACTATGGATGAGCGAGACAACATGTGGATAGAGCGAATATGGTTCTTCGTCTTCCTTTCTACAGGGACGTCAATAATGAAAGCAGACCGTCAATTACACACACCGTACTTGGTGCTACCAGCTTTTCCCGAATCCCACATGATTAGACCGCCGTTCCTGGCGCTTGTAAGTATCTTGGTTCGGCCTACTCGTATGCTCCGTCATCGTGAACCGTGTCGCAGAAGAATGAATACGAACTGCCCCTATACCATGCAACGTCAGTGATCGTGCTTTCAATCTTGAGCCCACTGTTGTCCCAAATATTCTTGGATATATCAACGCGATGCCTGCCGGGCCCAACGGCTGGCTTTGGCTCCATGGTGGAAGTGTCTTCTGGATCTGACAGATGAAGGACGCATAGCGCTATTCGACACTATCGTCAGGAGGAACGCCAAGCAGCAAACGAGCGTTGGGACGAACACTGTCTTCCTGCGACCACACCTCTCGCGCCATCTTCGCTCTTGGCCACCGTACCGCCTCCGCCAGTCGCACAGGGTAGGCGCACGTTCCTACTCGCCCATGAAAGCAAAAGTGAGAGGAATATGTCTGCCGCGAAGGAATTCTATGGTGGGGGGGACACCGCCGCGGTCAACGTCGGGGAACGTCTCTGGATCATATACATTGAAGATTCTAGATCAACAAGATTGGGCCGGTACAAGCACGGGCTCAGGTATAGGAATCATCAACTTTCTCCAAGATGACCAACACGAACGAGGTTCCAGCGTGAAAACGATCACGCAAGAGTATCAAGTTTTGTGCGAATGGAGCCCCAAGTACGCCTCGTACGTTACCTGCAGTGTTTTTCGAAGAGAACATCGTTGCTTTGCTAGCTCTCCTTGAGCTATGGGACGTGCAATTCGTCGATTGACCTGAGATTGAAGGGTACTGTGAAAATAAGCATACCCTGGTGATGCGCTGCTTCCCGACAGCTAGGAGGGGTGATGTGCGCCGCCAAACCAGTTCGTCCACTGCGCCAAGGAACTTCAGCAAGGGAATGATGGAGTTGTCGCATCGGGTTTTGAGGGAAGATATCCTGTTTCGGCGATGTGGGCGTAGCTAGCAGTCGGATGGCTGACCATGAAGCAGGTTCAACGAACCCAGGAGCCTATTAGCCAAAAGACAGCCCTCAGCCACCAATTACACAACAATCGCCACTTACATCCGAGTCTAGTACTCCCTTTGTCTCATCTTCAGATAGGCTAGCAATTTCGACAGGTATATCAAGGAGCGGAGGCGCCAAAGGCACGATAGCTTGGGAACCCGCAGCTCGCGGTTCGCCATGTCCATTTTCTTTGGTAGATGCAACCTTTTCATTATGCATGGAGGTTTGGAAAATTTAGGCTTGATCCGGATTTCGGTTCCAAGCGCTTGGAAACCTAAGCTCATAGTTCCTCATACCATTGACGAAGGGGCCTCACTTCCTCATGGGCACCAGCAAGCGCCGCGTTTAATTCCTCAAACAAAAACAAAAGGGGTTGGCGCGATGGTGTGGCGGCAGTTCTTCCTGCGAACCGCTGTCAGTATGTACATGAACCAAGAGGGACAAGAATTACTTTAGCTTGTCGTCGCGTTCTCATGGTTTGCTGCCCAGGGCTGTGTTCAAAGTAGAGATACGGCGATGACCAGCTGGTGCGCGATCGACTGGCTTTAGGGCATGGAATTCGAGCGAGAAGGGGCTGTTGAGGTGCTTCGGTGCGAGTGCGTCGCTGAGGATGAGGCGGGGAGGTCGTAAGTGGTGGTGCCGAAGAAAAGATTCGATGATGGCAAGGGGAAGATGGCATGAAGGTAATAAGTATTATGGGGATAATGATGGATGTTGGAGGCTGAATCATTGGTCAAGATTTCGTCGTGTCACTCGTGACAGTGACGAGTGACAGTGACGCCGTGACGAGCCAACAAGTGGCTGAGACGTCGGAGTTGGTCGGATGAGTGGATTTGACGAGCTATGAAAACACGAACAATATTCATGTAAAGCACGCGACGAGGTGTCGTAGCCAGCAACCAGCATTGCCCTAGTAGTGACGGAGATTCGCCAGCATCACAAAAATCGAGGAATGAAATGAATATGTGACCACATATTTACGTCTATCAGAGAACTCGGGAAAAGCCAACGGTGTCGGCCTAAACTTTGCTTACTAAGACCCAGTCGACTCGCGTTGGTCGATATACATGGCGCTCGCCCGCTGGGAGATATACAATTCAATTGTTGCTTGGAGGCTTTGAAGAAAGGCATCACATTGTCTGGCAGCCACTCTCACGAGTCGATTCGGTAAAGCAGTTCCCGAACGCGAGCGCGAATGAAGACCACGGTCCAAGATAGCTACTCGCCGAGTGTGGGGAATATATATTCGGACAAGAGTATATATTGTGCAGCAACTTGCTAACTAGTTCTACACAATCGCTAAGGCGGCAGCCGAGGGGCTGCCGGTCCGAGGAGATGCACTTACGCACGCCCCACCGATATGTGGGGCAGTGTGGGGCTCCGTGAGCTGTCTGACAGGTTGCCTCAGTATGATCAGAGGGCCTGGGAAACGTTATACCCACTAAAACCTCTATTCCTCAACCGTGACACTGGGAAGTTGTTACAAGTTGGTATCTGTCAGATGCTCTGGGAGTCGGCTGCGTGTTTTGAAACTCTGACTGAGGGAGGGTCCTTGACGTCCATTCCCGACATCGCATAGATGGCCGTATTTTGGGACGTCCTTTTCCTTGAGCCACCCGGAAAATGATCAGCAGCGTGGCAACTGTCCGGTATATGCTCGTGAGAACATGCTGGTCAACCATTTGGATAACCATCACCTGGAATTGAATCAACGACGGTAATAACACATTGTACATTGTGTTTCCGGATCTGTACAGAACGAGAGCAGTGACGGGATATGACAGAGTAAAGTTCAGCCGACTCGATAATCAGCGCAGCGACCGACGTATGATGCGTCCCATACTTTGGTTCCATGAGCGAAACGATATGGTACCGGAAGTTTAGCAGATGGATAACAATGGCGATAGTAAGTCTTAATGATGTTCAACGCCAGGGATAGACTGAGAAAAGGCAGCCCAGAGTTTATCATGATCTTCAAGTACACAATCGTGGTCAGGTATTGAATCAGAAACATTATTCCCATGGCTGCGTGTTCAGAGCATGCATCAGTCTGTCTCGCAAGCTTCTGATGGAATCGGATGTGCTTACCTACGGAGCCTGCAAGTAACAGGTAAGGAAAGAACATCAAGATCCATATAGAAAACCAACACGTTTGATAAATGACTTTGAAGCGCCATGCCTGATTAGACCGTGAGTATTGACTAGGATGCCTCGGTGGATTCTCGCTGACCACTAGAGCGTCGGAAAACCAACTGGACAACACATACACTATGGTCCCAGCATTATCCATAGCCTGGACACGGAACATATTATTCTCGAATGCATTTGGACCTCCAGGTTGCGATTGTCAATGAACGCCATCTGGGCGTATCCTGCGATAGTGATCGTAAAGACGGTGACTAGGAGGAAGGCGACTGTGATGTAAATGAGTAGAGGCAAGCGTCTCTTGAATTCCATACGATTGTTGCCACGAGTGAGGTGATAGAAAGACAAGAAGTAGAGCGAGACCGTGACGCCATAGGCGATGGCAGTGATGATGAGACTTTGAAGGCAGTACCTCTCAGAGAAGAGAGTATGGGAGTCTTCGTCTGTCACCCAACTCGAGTTGGACGACATGTCTGCAGCTAGCCTGACGGAAGAGGGCAGCAAATGAGGAGCGTAATTCAGGACCTCATTCCACGCGGTATCAAACCCTCGACCTGTGGAGTATGCATATAACTCACCGGCGCTACAAGTGGGGATAACCTGTGCTAATCTTCTGGTCATCACATTGTTTTGATGAGTCCCTCAACCATGCTGCGCACGGCTGCGGAGCGACATTAGTAATGATAGTCACGTCCGGGGACAGAGCTAGACACAATCCCAAGAAAGCAAGAGTTCGCTGGAGGGAAGGAGAGGACGAGCTGAATGCGCGACATACCAATTTCATCGATGAGCAGATTGAAAATATGAGAAAATACGAACCCAGAGAAGACTGGAGTTGGAGATGCGGCAACCTTGTCCCGCTACAAGTTGAATTACCGGTTTACGGCTTATCCAAATAGGCGCATTGCCCTGAGTGATCTAGAAAGTGAAATAATGTTAACAAGAAAAGGAAGGTACTGAACCAACATGATTTTTAGCGACGATATGGTATATATGTAGGCAGCCTGAGTGTATATTTCGAGAGATCGTATCCTTAGACGGTGCAGTGATTGGTGAACTCCTTGGGACTGGGTGGACATGTCACGAACGCCACTTACTATTGCCCATGCGCACACATCGGGACTCACATATACTGTGATAAGTTGCCATTATCGGTGACTAGTGAATCGAAGGAATGCTAAGACCCATAGTGAGCACGACTGCGATCACGGATCAGTTCAAAACGCACCGCATGGAGGATTCCGCCGCAAAAGCTAGTCAGCGCAAAGTCGCCATAATGGTGGCAGTCACCATCACCAGTTGAGCTTCCGACGAAGGGGACTCTGTTCGGGACCATGCCAACGACAATGATGAGCTCAATCACCACCAGCGTCGAGTTTTTCCTACTATATTCCTGCTTCTGTGTATACCGGCTATGCAGGGCTAGGGTTCGGGAGGTTCTGAGTGTGATAAAGGTTGGCGGAGCGGGGTAGAGGGTAGAGAGAACCCAGGAGCGAATGAGCGAATCAAAGTGTAGCAGAGTGATGGTGTCAGTCCTCGCCTCTCCAAAGTGCCAGTGCGGTGGTTACCCTTGGATTGATAAAGTTATATAGAATGTAGTTGAATTGAACCGGCCGACTAACGTTGAGTTTATAAGTACCTCGACTCTAACTCGTTGCTGCAAAGAGAAAGGAAAAGCGAAAACAAACAAGGAGGAAATAAAAATACATGAATCATATTGAGGCTATGCCAGTGGGAAAGGCCATTTTCATTTTGTACCGTACTAGATACTTAGATTAAACGATTCAGTCCAATCGCTTTGCTGATCGGCGCTGTAGTCATGCCACGCCGAGGAAGTATTGAGCATTCAACGACTCGATTTTGACGCCCGGGCATTAGGACGTCGCCTGCCTTGAACGCGCGAGGGCACACATCAGCACTGGCATATGCAATGAACTGGTCGGACAATCACAACATACATGAGACCGAAGTACATCTTGTAGCGCGCGTTTCACGCAACATTGCCCACAAGGTAGCCGAGTCATGGCAAAGGTACGAATGTGTTTATTGAAATCGTCATCTGATACATTGTGAGAACGCAAAATTCAGTACTACGTAGCTACGTAAAGTTCATCATCGAGTGTGCAGCTCCTGCCGCCATGAACATGTGGTCGACATTAGCAAGCTGAAGGAAAGCTTGTAATCCCCAGTACGCAGCATCGGATTGAATGCTGTCCAAATGAACGTTGCTCCGCTCCTCGATACTCGTCAAGAACGACAGAATGTTGCTCAGTATGGGTGCGAAGCGAGCAACATAGTCAGTTATGGTAGGGCAGGACGCGTGTCCTATGATGCATTCTAGTTCCACAGTCAACTGTACTAAGTAGTCAGTATAAATCAGTATATACACGGAAGAAGACGTACCGCAGTAAGGACGAAGGATACCGTTCGCAAAGTGCACGGAACGTCGGAAACGGGATCGAGACGCTCGGGGACCATGACGGCGAACGAGCCTACCGAATCTTTCAGCTTTAGCGCGTGCAAAACGACCTCCCTAACGCAGCGATCGGCGAACCACAAGACCTGTTAGAACACGATGTGAATAATGATATTCAGACAAGTTAAAACCGTCACTTACGTTGACAGCCGCCGTGTCCCTGGCTAACAGGTGCCAGAGGTCATAACCCCAGCGGTTGTCCCATCCTAGGCGGTCGCGGAGCATTGGGATGTGCATGGTTGCGTCCGGCATGTAACCCCGGATTAGATGTTGAGGGACTAGCCGGGTCGGGTCGGGATGAAAGCGGGCTGGCGTTAACAAACGTCTGATTGATGCTTGAACGTGTTTAAAGAATGTGAACGGGACTTGGCCGAGCTGATCACAAAGCAACTTGAGGAAGACTTCGTCGTCGATGTGGGTGGAAAACTCAGACGTGTAGGGGTCCACGTAGAGTTCTCGCACTGAATTTCTAATTAACACTCACATCACAACAGAAAATTGAAATAGAATAATACCTTCGTCCGGTGACCAATGCGGATTATCCCTGATCACCCGTTCCCAGCCAATTGAAGCGTTGATAATATATACGGCTTGATCACGCGTCACAGTCAAAGTGGGTTGAAGGGAACCGGACAGGATCATGTAAGAGACCCTCGCCATAGAATCGTGCGAGACTTCCAGCCACCCCGAATGACGGGCATACGCTAGTAAGACGAACTGTAATCGCTCTGTGAAATAATGAGCGGTAAACGGGACGGAGTGGCAATCGAACTCACGCTCGGGGGTGAAGGACGAGAGCGGAAGCGCGAATAGTGACCGAATAGCGTCGGACATAGCTTGACCGTCTGTTGGATCACGTGGGTCAAAGCGAACGCCCGTTCGCCAGTGAAGTCTGTCAGGTGTCGTGACGTTTCGTGGTCCCCCCGTCGGAACTGCCAGTGCGACTGAAGATGAGCGATTGAATGGAGGCGAGTCCTAGTAGACCAAGTCACCCTGTGCATTATTGTCGTTCGACGTAGGAGCACTGTGCAAGAGCCTTCCTGGGTCCATCTGGAGGACAAGATGTGAGATGGGCCAACAATAAGTAGGAAGGAAGGAAAAAGGTAATCAATCCCTGTTCGGTGTTTCGATTTTGCTAGGTACTACATATACATATGCCCCAAATTTGCCCAAACTGGTCAAAATCTGAAGATCTCAGATGCGCTAATCTCGATCTCATGTTTATTTGCCCTCACCTGTATTCCAGTACTAAGTATGTCTCGGTTTTCGAAAGACTGGCAGTGCAGACTGGCGAAGAATACGGCGGCGTTTCCCACCGATCTGGCGAAGTTCACGTTTCATAACTTGAATTTGGCGACGCTCGTGAGATTACACACGGCGTCTAAGGTTACACTAACTCAGTAAGTACTAATAAGTAAGATACGCGTCGGCCCAAATTCAAAGTCCTCCTTCGCCGTAGATTTATTGATCAACGTCCAGGGTGTTGTCGTTCGGGCAAGAATTTCAACGATGAGATCTTCAAGTTGAGGCCGCATGTCTCGAACGACATACGGCCACATGTTCCTGATCTGACCTGTCCGTTCAAGTTCAAACTATTCGCAACGCCGCCTTTACGTCACCGCCTTCGTAGATCGGGATCGAATGTATTGAGATCTCGACTAAGTATACGCGAATCTAGATGCCGAGATTCGTCGCCGGTGTGCGTGGGAAGGGGGGGCGACTGCTGCTACTGATAGGCTTTCGCTAACTTTGGACAAAGACCAGCGCCGTTGAAGCATTAAAGGTAACCTACATAATCCTAATCCTCCAATCGGACTCTATCCCAAATATCGACTATTCCAAACGGAGGTGCCCGGACAGCCTGGGCAGCCTCTGGTATACCGATCTGAGATTGCGACATTGAAGGTATGATCGGCGTTGATCATGCGAGTTCATCTCTTCAATATTCAGCTGCAAGATGAAGAGCCTCCAAGCATGGGCAGAGGTTTGCGCGATAAACCGAGAAGGCTGAAAGATTGTAAGGTGGCTTTTTGTAGGTACACATTTTGCGAAATTTGATTAAAAATCGTGTAGATTCCGGCCGGGCTTTTAGCCTTTCGCCCATACTACCTGTACACACGCAGTCGATGCTAGTAGCTATATACACCAGTCTCTCTCTTCACCACAAGCCCAGCAGCGCGTGATATGCACGGAGAAAGGAACTGAGTCGGATCGGACCGGTACCGACCGGTGCGCTTACTACAACTGGTGGATGGCGCCGTCGGCGAGGTGGTGATGCAGGCAAAACGTCATGTCGTGGTCTGATAGGCTGCCGGAGGTTCCACCACTGTTCCAAGGCGGCGAGAACGTTAGCCGTGTTGATCTCAGAGGTGGGCTCGAGCCCGGTGACCACAGCGATGAGGGGGCGTCGGGGCAGAGGGTCGCGGAGTGTCATGACGGTGTCGTAGGTCTGTTTCATATTCTTGGTGATGCGCCTGCCTGGGAAGGACTCGGTGAGGAGATGCGCGCCCGCGCCGCGACTGAGTTCGGTGAGGAAGGATCGCACGGCATTGTTGCGTGCTGCCGATCGGGCCTTGGCCGAGTCCCAGAGTGTCCCAGAGACGGAAGATTTGTGCTTGAAAGAGGCTCTAGTCGTGATAGCTCGTGCTGGAGGGGATAGCGCGTGCGCTATCTGTGCCGACGACCAGATTGATCATGGTCGAGCTTTTTCCGACGCCAGTTTGGTCGACGACGACGTTGCGGGTGAGCTTGAGTGAGAGATTGGATAAGGAGTTGGACATGCGCATGCGCCCCCTGACAGCGGCGTGTGTGAGGGCGTGATCGATGAGGAGATTCCGCGCGAAACGTTGGGAGGCGACGTAACGACCATGCACGGGTGGGTGACAGTCATCGGCGAGGGTCGTGAGACACGTGTGGCCGCAGAACGACATTTTACATAGCTCCTTCGTGTTGTCCGACCACCATTTCTCCTTAAAGGACGCTATGTCGTCCTTGTCGCACCGTTTCTCGAGCTCGGTGATGACGGCGACGAGAGGGATCTGCGGGGACACCTGGTAGCGAATGCGGAGTATGTCATCATAATTCTGGTGTATGCCCTTATTAACAAACTGGAGGGAGGCTCGCTCATCGCCATCATATTCGAGGTTCATCAGTCGGGCTAGAAGTTGACTCTTGAGTTTGGGGATGAAGCTCTAGAATCCCCAATACTGGTGTGAGCGTGCTTGCGTAGATGATACTGAGATGAAGCTAACCTCAAGAGCTGGGTCATCTGGTGATTTTGAAGGAAATCGGCAAGGTTGAAGGCGTTAGCTGGCGCATTAGATAATCGACGATGAAGCTCGTGTGGGACTGGGCTCGGAACTGTATGATTTAGGGACTCCTCGTTGGTATCTGATTGGACGTCACGGTATGCATCGCATTGGCGGCGAACTCGGGTATGTTGTCTTTCTTGCTTAATAATCTGTCCTGCCGGATCCTGCTTGTTCGTACATTGGTAGAATTTCTTGACGAGGCGATGGGCAAGCTCTCTCTGAGGTTGCGGTCAATTTCAAACTAGTGGCAAATTCAAGTTTTTTACGTGACTTACAGTCTGGGTTGTATACGAATGTGTCGTCCCGAAGAAGCGGATTGTGGAGGCGTAGTCGGTGCCGGACGAGGTGGAATTGGAGGTACTCGAATTCTTGTTTTTGCGCCGCCAGCGTGCTGCTGTCTCAGAGGGTAACTTCGTAGTGTCGAAGGCCTTGCATGTGGAGGCTTGGAATTTTCGCAGTTGGCAGCCAAGTAGTCTTGTAACTTCGTCAAGACAACGAAGGGAATCATCGGTATGGAGCCGTAATTTGGCAAGGGCATGCCACTGGGCAAGGCGGAAGAGGAGCGTGCATATGACACTGTCATGTTCGGATGGGAACAATGACCCAAATGCCGGTATGGCGCACTACAACGTGGTTCACTACTATGCCAAACTGACTCATCTGTAAAAATATTCGGCATACCTGAAGAACATCCTCGAAATGTGGAGCAGTGCAATACTGTTCTGAGACATTTGGAGGGAATCGTCGAATCGCATTCTTCCCGAAAGGCGGTGTTTGACGAAACCTTAGAAAAGAACCCAGTCAGCAGATCGAAAATAGATAAATAAATAAAATCACCTATCATTGAGGGTCGAGATCAAACCAGGATTGATATAATAAAGAATTCGCAGTAAGTGCTTGAAACCCGACTTGAAAACTCTCAGTTCAAACTCGTGGAGGAGATCAACAATGAGCAAGCGGTAAACGTCACAGCCCAGAGAACCAAGGGTATCAGCAATTGCGTTTTGTAGATATACATTGTCAGATTAAGTTAGTATGGGTATGCAAATTCTTACAAACAATTACGCAATCCAGGTCACAACATATTAATGGTGCTTTTTCAAGTTCTGGAGTTCATCGTGTGCGTGGATCCATGCGTCCGAGGTATACAGTTCGTCATAGAGACGCTGCTCACCATGACCTGTAACAGGTGGTTTCCAGATGCGCTGAAATGGTGTGAGGTGGAACGTCTTTGCAGCTGCTTCAGCGAAGGCAGCACGAATGACATTGGTAAGAGAACGGTGAAATAGCCCTGAAATTGTGAAGAAATGATCATTTCCGTCGGGATATCGCTCTCGCGTAGGCACCCAGATATCAACCGAGGATTCCTTCCAGCCATCTTGCGGAGGAACCGGCATGACGCTCATCTGAAAGATCTTCTGATCTGTCAAAGTGCCTCATCTGAGTACTAGTACTGAAACTTCCGGCGAAGTCTTGATGATCAAGGTCATCCGACTGTAAAAGACCACGAACAAGGCGGTCGACTTCAGCTTCAGATTTCTCCCTGCTTCCGCTCATCATCCAGGTCATGAGTCGCCAGATACCCATGTTTTTCCAAGGCGATGGAGGTGCTGCCAGTGGAGGGAGGGGTGGGACGGGAGAAGTCGTGTTCGACAGATTATCAGGAAGGTGACTGCGCGGTATTGGAAAGTTGGTCTAATGTCAAGAAACCGTCGGGATCATAAGACGGTCGATGTCGGTAACGACGTGCAACCTCAAACAAATTGAAAGATGTTCGGAAGGAATCAAATACACGTAGGATGACGCGAGGTAGCCGTGAAGTAGAATTAGAGGGCATAGAGTCAGAGGACTGCGAAGGAAGAGATGGCTCTGGCGCGGGGAGCACATCCCTGAATCGTGCTGGCAGAGGTCTTGACCGACTCGGAAGCACAGAGGCTGATTCCAGTGATGACAATGCCTGCTCATGGCCGGTAGTTACGGATGTCATGACCCCGATTGCATTGTAAGTAGTAGGCACCGAGTTTGAGTCTACCGCAGTGACTGTAGATGAATTTCCACCGAGGTCCGCAGTGAGATATGGAGGTTCGGACGTATTCAAGGCAGCCTGAGCCTGAGTTGTCCCATCTGACTGAAAGGTTGGCTCGTTGACACGATCTTGCTTCTGAGTTTTTGAATGAGTAATCTTTCGCTCGTACGAGACTGATCACAACTGTACCAACCTGAACTCGTACTTTCTTTGAACCCGCAGAAACAGATCCTATCTCTCTTAGTGATCGCTTGCGTCGTGATTTGTAGTGTGAGGTGAACTCTTGTTGGTATTACGCAACGCAACAGGAGTGATGCCGGTGGAGGGCACGGCTTGAATGAAACATTCGGTCACAAACGACTCCGCATTTGAAGCAGCCGTCCATCACAGAGTGATTGAGACTCGATAAAGCAAACAATAATATCGCGAAGATTGTCAAGTGCAAAGTGAGCATGTGGTTTCAAACTTTGAGGAGGCTCAGAGGAATAGAGGCGTCACTGACATTGAAGGTTCCAGGAATCACTCGTGTTGCTCGTCGGTCCGGCATTCGGTAATCCATGGGTAAAATCGACGCCAGTGCCAGGACTCGGACGGGGATCTCATTCTATACTGGCGATTCCGTTAGGGCCGCATCTGTTATGGAGATAGCCGTAAGAACTAACGTAAATGGCTGTCCGTTGCTCCATTTTTCTGGTACCATGTAGCTGGAACAGATCTGAACCTAAACTCTAAGATCTGAGATCCCATCAAATATTAGCTCATCCAAACAGGAGATCTACGAGATTATCCGTGAGCGAAAAGAGTCATGAGATCATGTTCTGGCGGGATCATCGAGTACAAATCGAGTACTTGAGAATGTCTGTTAACAAGGCTGCGCAAACGCTACCTCTGCCGCTCATCCAACTTCCACCACATGTCTTCTCACAGCTCTCGTTCATCCTCGTTCAATGAAAGCGCAGCAGAGATCATCCTTGGACTCTT
Organism: Leccinum uliginosum; assembly: GCA_038091455.1. Taxonomy (NCBI): domain Eukaryota; kingdom Fungi; phylum Basidiomycota; class Agaricomycetes; order Boletales; family Boletaceae; genus Leccinum; species Leccinum uliginosum. The sequence goes on from JBBPOM010000451.1 coordinate 20,355, forward strand.
TCGAGAGGATATCAGGATCGAAGCCGGCTTGGGCGCTGAGTACGCAAATCAGGAAGATCCTGCAGTGCGTGAATTTATAATACGTACCCATGCGCAAAACCCAGACTCCTGGGTCAGCAAGAAACTTGGGACGGAAGCTACAAGGCTGGTAAGTATGTTTTAGAATAGTACCTGGCCCGAAAGTGTTAAGTTATTGACCGTTGAAAATGGTCTGTATAGCACAATTCAGGAAAACGGAGCAAGAAACGGACACGATCACCCACAAACTCAGAAATTATGGAGACGGTAAGGACAGAAATTGATTCGGAACCTTGATTTTTGATGTTGGCAGCAGGATGACACTGGCACCAATACTCGGGGAAAACGGTTGAAAGCTGGAAAGGCTGGCAATGCACGCAAGACATCGGACACACAGGATATAGTGAGCCGAAGTTCGATGTTAGATTTTCTGATGGGTTGTCCGACAGTGAATCCAGGAAGCGGAGTAGTTGTGCAGGAGATGTGCGCTTGCCGGGTATTACCTATATTATGCATACAAACTTGAGAGCATGTAGATATTGCAAACGAGTACTGTTGGGGTCTGTGCATAGTAGTGACGCGGTCCATGTTGATCATGATAGAAGTGGCTCCAAGCCCCCAATGAGTATGTGCGAGACTAGTATCTGCCTAGATAGAGTCAGTGGTACTAAGCCTTACAGTCAGTATCACACGCACGCAGCTTGCACACAGGACGGACCATGGCGCTCCGTGGGCCAGAAAGCCCTCAGGCCTCGGCCGGGGGCTTCAATAATTTGTCCCCCTCACTGTAGATCCCCGCTGTCAAAGAAGTTTTTGGCTCTGAGACCCGAGATAGTATGGTATCAAAGGCTCAAAGAGTCAATGTTGTCATGCTCCATGAGGTTTACGCACATTAATGTGTTCCTTTTGGGACAGATCACGATGCCGGGCGCAACAGGTCATCCGACTGCGGCGAACGTGGCGCGCTCTCGTTCTGCCAGGAGCGCACAACAGTCGCCGCAGGTCATCATCTATGAGTCGCCATCATTCACTCCCGTTTTCGTCCCCTCCCACTTTCCTCCTTGCCATAACTCTGGATCCACCTCGCCCCTCCCGCACCAGTGCGGCTGCTCAGCCTGGTCCTACAAAACTTAAGCGGAGCCGTAAGCTGCTCCAGGGTTGCCCTGCTGGGAGTCGCCGCTGGGACCCGCACGGCACTAGTTCAAATGGGGTCAGTGTACAAGACACTGGCAGATCTTGATGAGATTCGGGTAGTAAAGATCTGTCCATGGAGAAGATCAAACCTGGAACTTACTGATACATATACTCTGCCGATACTGCGCCGACTCTTTCCCCTGACAGACATGTACAGATCATACCTCAATGAACACCAGACCCGCTCAGAAATATCCGACATGGAGCCTCCCGGTCAACCAAGAGAATGGCTTGTTCAGTCTCCCTTATCAGGCTGCTGCCACGATGATGAAGAAACGAGGGAGTAAGTACTAACAAGTGTCTGTCTAAATCACTCACCGACGTAGCCAGTGCAAATTCTTTCCACGACTTGAACGATCGCATAGGCTTGAAAAGAAGGCGGTCGGGTGAGAATCTGCCTATGGTATATATTACCTGTATATTAAATGTAGACGCACTGACAAGAATTGGACTAGACACCCCGCCGTGGCAAGTTCGGGGGATCGCTGACCAATACCGGAGCAACATCCGTACCCATGCAGGCAAACTTGAAGAAGCGACGCCGTCTTCAATCTCTTCGGTCTCCCTTCGATTCGGATGTATTCGGATCGTCGAAGTCCATTCCTAGGGGGTTCGGAAACAACTCGGAAGAGATTCTCAAGGAGTTAAGTCAAGCTGTGAGGGAGCAGACAAATGTTCTCACAGAAATTTTGGAGATGCTGCGAGAGAGGCACAACGGGCGTACTGACCATGATTAGCCTCCATCATATTCCAATCGCCTGTACAACTAAACGTGTATTCCTTCACTAGTATATTTTGGTCTTGCTATTGAATGCGGGAATCTGATGGCAGTGGATTTGGAGACCACAAGAACGAATGATCACTCGAGTGTTGGAACGCTTGGCCCAGCAAGCAGCTCATTGACCGGGGTTAATCGATTATCCTTTACAAATCATTGAAAAAGTGTACCCGTACTAGTTTCATGTAGATATAAACACAGCATTCCAGCGCGCTCAAAATTTCGCCGATGAAATCTGTGATTATCTCAATACCCAGTTCCATCTCGATTCATAGATACGTACGACTATGCTGAATAACATCGAGCAACAACTGTTTCCCTTGACCCCGACGGTGCTTCAGACAACTGTGACGCGCCAAAACTCTAAACTCGGCTTTCGGTCGAGAAGGGGGGAGGGTCACGGTAGAGTCGGTGAGGCGTGGGAGGCGCCTTCCTGAAGCGAGGGATCGAACGATCACACTGTGGTGGGTCATCATGCATCATGCATCAACCAACGTCTCTGTCCGCATCATGCCAACACGCAGCTCATCTGAAACGCCCACACATACACGGTTGCGCCGGACGACTGGAAGATCCTTCTTTCACAGTGACATCGCTGGATCAACTCGACCCACAATTCGGGAGAGCTCATGTTTTTGGACCAGCTTTGCGGTTCCTGCTGTTTCTCTCACGTACACGCCGATTTACAAGGGGTCAACGTCTGTCCACTGCCCGTATACGGCCGGAAAGACGATGTTCTTGCCGGAATTCAAGGGTAAGCTAGAGTCGCTTGCGGAACTGACAAAGATTGGGATGACAGCGAGTGGACTTCCTGCTCTGCGTTGAGGAACTATTCTAAGGTAGAGTCGGGTTCGTGTAGATGATGATAATTTCAGCATATCCTTCCAAGTCGTGTGATCGCAAGCTCGGCACGACGACCCACCCGCTCTTTCTTTTGCTCTTCTTCCATCTGCCGGACTTGTGCAATGAAATGAACAACACCAAGTTCATGGACTTGCTATGGAGCCCAACATATTTCAATTTGTGGACGAAATTGTTCAAGGTAGGTTGCTTGCTCACGCGCGCCGAAGTTAATTCCGACAACTTGAAGCCTACGCTCTATAGTTATCCATATGTCTCGCACCACATTTGTAAGATAGCATGCTCTATAAGGATGGTGATTCGCCAGTGTTCGGGCACTATGTTTTGGTGTGTTCCGAGTCCGGCAATCCTGAAAGTTTAACGCGTTTAACTCTGATCTTCAGCACAAGTTCCGTGCTTTGGAACCTATGTTGACCAAGCACAAGGCAACCACTGAAGCTTGAAGCTACGAAGTACGGCCCGGGTAGCCAAAATATCGTCAACAGGTAGCTACCGCCATTGCATGCTGGAACATTCACGTCGTTATGCACGTTTCTGTCGTTTTACACCGCGACTACTAGTGAATACCCGGTGACACATTCATCAAGTAAATGCGCATGATCTCCGAGTCGCCAGTCACGAGAGTCTCGGGATCCACCAATGATCCCATCGATGTCTTCATGGCGAACATATCTGCAGTTCATCGCTGCATGATCATCTGGCCCCGTTGGATTTACTGTCTATCAGTGCTTACCCAACCACCCCGGGGTCCCAACCAATCTCAGGCGAAGTGAGTAGTACCGCTGTGGTCGCGAATATACCGGAAGTTTGCCTAATCCCAGGAAAAGCGAGACTAACAAAAGTGTTGCTGGATCGTTCCGTGATGCACCATATCTGACTCGCGGCGATTCGGAGACAAGTATGACACTTTGCGCCGGCGTGCTTAGGGCGCTAAGACAAGTCGTCGCCAATAGAAGCGGTGCGCCAAACAACGATGACATTAATGACAAAGAAGAGGATCCGGGTCAGACTGGCAACCGCCGATCAGTCAGTAGCCTAGCCGTAGGCCCGTAGTAAGGTAATAACAAAGTGGCAGAACTAACAGTGAAAAAGGGTCTAGGGTCCAGGGCCAACGGCGAGTTAGAAAATACAAAATGACATCATTCCATTCAATCTACCGTATGTACCAGAGCCAAGTAGCTCCTTTACTCTGAATTGGCCATCCACACGAATTGGCACGAGGGCCCCATCACACCCTGAGATCATTGAAGAGGAAAGTCAGCGGGCTGTAGGTCACAGTGGGTGACCAGGTCACCGTCGATGTCGCAGCACGGAAGGACGGAAGGAAAGGAACGAACTAAAACAGTCACGCTGGAATTCGTCGGGTGAGAGATACTCCGTCGGAGTCTGCGTTGGAAGGCCATCGCACGTTTGTGCGAATTAGGTTTGATTCTGGACCAGTCCCCCGTAGACCCTAACAGAGAAAAGTCAAGGTAACTGTCAGTAACAGGCTTACTACTGCCTCTCATCAGCATATAATGGGCAGCCGCAGCGCCGCAGCCCGCTGTCTCCACAGTGGCAACGTGACTCAGCGACTCAGTGGTGATAACACATAAGTATTGGCTGTAAGGGATCCATCATATCTATAATCTGTGTGCCCAGGAGACAATATATCTGACTAATTCTAATTTCGATCCAGGATTCTGAAGGAATCAGAATGCCACTGTCGAGTCGGAGCGCAGTCTCTAGCCCCAGCTCCTATGCCAGTGTTGTTCTCGTTTACCCGCCCACTCCCCAGATCAAACAGGTTAGTATCCACCTTCCTCCCCAGTGACTCCTTAACTAATGAGTCCAGGGGCTCCAGGCTCCAGGCTTCAATGCAACTTCGAGATCACTTAGTCGCTCGACTCCATTGCAACCTACCCGCCGTTCCCTAAACTCGCTACCTACGAAAGAATTAGCAATCACTCAACGAAGCAGGCCACCACAAAAAAAGAGTTCAGTTCCTGAACCATGTGGGGATGATGTGGGTCAAGTAGTAGCCGCTGCTTCTGTGTCGCCCGACTCACCAGCGCAGCAATCTCAGTGTTCGGAAGCCAGAGACGTAAACACGACTCGCACTGCAATCACACGATTTTCTCGTACAACATCGGAAGATGTTCAGGCCCACAACTTTGTGGGAAAACATACTCGTAAGCGAAAGCCAGTATTTCACTTATTCTGATCTGATTTATTATCTGTAGCTCTTGTTAAGAGGGTACTCAACGCTCTTAAAACGGAGTTCCATGAGGAGGCCCATGTGAGTGGTCCTGAGTCAGAACTTAGAAGATACTCGGCATTTCTTCGCGGTGTTGCGGCTGAGCGGCTCACCGTCCTACAGGTATTTGTTGGAGTAATCCAAGAGGAATACTTATACCTCGCCTCGCTGTTTCATGAATGGTCACCCGGGTTGACGAGAACCCCAAGGTGAGTCACTTTCACGTTTCCTCGCTCCCACGGGCCACTAGTAACTCGTTTACTTTGCTGCTAAAAATAACTTATTTATTCAGGTTGACATATCTGGCAGATCGGAAATCTCTTATCATCCAGATGCCAAGCGCCATCCACGAAGCACCCGGAAGCGAATTTCAAGCCTTACTCACTCGGTTTCAACAATTAGAACGCCCCCGGTCACTCGTTCGCGTTCATGTCACGGGAAGCACCGATCTTGAAGGGGAAGCAATCTCAGCTATCCCCGACCTCACTCTCATCTTCTCTACTCTGAAGAACCGGAGGCTTCGTCGAAATGCGTTTCTTCTCGAAACCGCATTCTCCCAGACCGCCGACAGCGTATTTGCGAAGGTCGAGGAATTAGTCGCCGCCCGTCCGGATGTTCT
>JBBPOM010000452.1:0-26058 GCA_038091455.1 Leccinum uliginosum
GCGGCATCTCCGGCGAGATGGATCCATGCGCCGTCCGGAGAGGTACGAGCGAGCACGTTGATGTGTCCAGGCAGATGCCCTGCACTTTATTCTATCAAAGTCCCGTACTCAACCCAACCTTCCACGTACCTGGCGTATCGACGACATACATGCTCCCATCCCCAAAGTAATCCAGTGCGTGAGGGAACGGACCGATCGACGTGTCGAAATCTGATTGAGACAAGAACCGAGTGCGTTCGACCGGGATAGCCTCCGCCGGAAAGTGGGAATTGGGATCGATGGGATATCCCGTTTCGAGAAGACTCTTGCAATCCTCTCCAACGACGAACGTGGCACCTGTGAAGAGACTCGGGTCGCCTACACTGGACGAGCCGAGGTGTGCAGGTGAGTACGGGACGACTCGACATGCAGGATCAGAGACATACTGGTCCCAGTGTAGGTGGCTGAGGATGACCGCGTCGACCTGATCTGGCGACATGCCCCCCTTGATCAATGACTCATCGACGGCCTGGCCTGGCAAGATAAGGCAGTCCGGCCGGCCGACATTGACCAAATCCAAGACTGCCGGGGGGTACGCCTGATGGTCCCGCCGAATGCCGAGGTCGAATACGATCTTCTTTCCGAGCTTCGAGTGTTGCAAGACGAAAGACAGGGAAGGGCAGGTGATGACTTCGTCGGGCCTAGCGCCAACCAGGACATGGTTCGTTGGTATGATCAAATGCCCAGCCTCGAGGGCAGAAACGTTCATGAACGCTTGATTAGCTTGTGCAGGGGGCAAGCTGTACGACGAATCCTGCTGTGACATTGTCGTTGAGCTGGAGTGGAAGGCGTGTGGAGATGGATTCCTAGGGTCTGGAGCAGGATGAGAAACAATGAGACTCGGACTCGCCAGGCCGCACAGCATGCTATTATAAACCCATGCGAAGACAAGACATGATGCCATCACCGGTCCGCCACCCACTTCACACCCCACTGGGGTTCAGGTGGAGTCTTGACGGTGACATCCCGCGCTGACTAATACCCTCTCTGTGGATGATCAATCACCAAACCTAACTTACCACTTCAAGTTGCCAGTGCCAATTGGTTCAGCGGTCCTGGACATTTCCCAATGCGATCATAGCTCCAGAATGCCAGCAAAAAATTCGGTGGTGTGAGAAAAAAATCATCCCTAAAGCGCGGGGCTGGAGTAGATGTGATGCCCGAGTATACCCGGGACTCGGACAGGGCCAGCCTTACTGCGGCGCCGCCTCAACTTGAAAGGGTTCAAATGTCAAATGTCCATGATATGATACTATCAGGTGCGTGCACGCTTCTGGCCCATCAGAAACCCGTGTCATACTCTCCCGAGTTATTCCGTGGTCTATAAATCTCCTTATTAGCAGTACCTCACACACCGCGCCGCTCAGCAAACCCGCCTTTCAATATGAAACTGCCCCCTGGCATCGCGTTCGTTGCCGCGAATGCTCCCTGTGTAATCTTCTCCTCTGCTTTAGCCTTTTGTGGAGTCCACCTCTTGAACGTGCTTTTCCATGTGCACGTACCCATTTGGGTCCTGGGGTTCATTTATATAACATCGTTCCCCCTAGCTTTGGCCTGTAGTGCCAGATATGCAGACTGGCATGATGGCCGTCAGGCTGCGATGCATGGCGCACGGCTTGCACCTCAGTTTCGTAGCAAGTGGCCAGGTGGCTTGGATCTGCTGTACATGAGTCCCGAGAAAATCCGCAAGCGATACTTGGGTATGTATGTTCTCCGTCGCTGGTCGCCTGATGCATTTACCCTCCTCATCCCGTAGGGGAAGTAGTCGAACAGCAGCACAGGAAAAGTGGAAATACGTTTAGCATCAAAATCCTCTGGGAGAGCAGGGTACGTTACTCCTTGATAGGAGCGAATACAGACCAAGTCTCCCATAGCTCGTCACGATGGAGCCTGAACATGTCAAGGCAAGTTCACAACGCTCCTATCCAGCAGATCCATTCTCACGAATCGCCTCAGGCCATCCTCGCGACCCAATTCAACTCATTTGTCAAAGGTATGTGGTATCTGAGAGTCGCCTCGGTCAATGTAAATGAGAATCCACTCCAGGCCCGGTAACTTCCGACATCTCACACTCCCTCCTCGGAACTGGCGTATTCAATTCTGATGGTACGATCACGTCCTTCTCGGTCTGTTTTGATGCTTATCGACGGCTCTAGGGGATATATGGAAGTACGCCGACGTCCAACTATGGACATCATCATGTACTGATTTCAAACTAGGTTCCATCGCTCGATGACCCGCCCTTTCTTTCACAGGGACAGAATCAGCGACTTTGAGATATTCGAAAAGCATGCTGAAGACGCCATAGGTCAGCTGAAATTGAGGTTAAGACAAGGTCACCCGGTCGATTTCCAGGTTCCAACTTCACTCGAATCACCGTCGCAGACCGTTTACTGACCGTGCGACCAAGGACATGATATCGCGATTTACGCTGGACTCTGCGACGGAATTCCTATTCGGGAAAGACGTACACTCGCTTTCTGCTGGACTAGTTTACCCCCCAAATTCCCCGCTTTCTGCCAACGTCACAACCCATCCGTCCAACCAGTTTTCCCATGCATTCCGTGAGGCACAATTAGCTACCTTTTACCGAGTACCCTTCGGGAAATCGTGGCGCCTGTTCGAATTTTGGAGCGATCGCGTCAAGACGCGCATGCGTGTTTGCCACGAGTTCATTGATCCCATATTGGAAGAAGCGTTGGCCAAGAAAAATGGAATGAAAGACGCAGGTTTGATTTTCGAGAATAATCCGAAGGATCGGGAGATCTTGAAAGGAGAAACGCTGCTGGACCATCTCGTGAACTACACAGAAGGCAAGTGCTTTGCTTCTGAGTATCACTTAAACTTCTATTCATGTTCCCGACACTGTAGATCTTACCGTGATAAGAGACGAAATCATGAATATCATGATCGCGGGTCGGGATACGGTGAGCATACTTTCGTGTGTTGCACTCTTGGACTCATGGATCCATGTACGATAGACCGCAGCTACGCTGACGTTTGCCATTTGGATGCTGTCTCAGCACCCAAATGTGCTTCTTAAACTTCGCGAGGAGATCTTGACGGTGGTCGGTAACTCGAGGACTCCCACGTTGCATGATTTCCGCGAGATGACGTATCTCAAGGCAGTCATCAATGGTACGTCATGCTGAGAATCCTTTGGGCTGCACCACGGACTCACGGTTCATGAAGAAACGTTGCGATTGTATCCTCCAGTGTGAGTCCGCGTTGTCTTTGGGTCAGGAAGAATAGGACGCTGATCGATAAAACTCAAGTCCCTTCAACATTCGGTGAGGTTAGCCACGGTTAGGATAATGGTCCCTTCAAACTTACACGTCCGCAGAATGAACACCGAGCCTGTTGTATTGCCCCCTGCTAAAGGTGCACAGCCTATTTTTGTCCCTGCAAACACACGGTGAGGCAACGCCTTGTCTTGTCAATTGATTTCTCCATGCTGAGGCGGGATGTTTGTCTTCTTCTTCAGTGTAAGCTATTCAGTCTTCTTAATGCATCGCAGAAAGGACCTCTGGGGGCCAGATGGTAATGACGCTGTCTCCTTCTGATCTCCTTCTGGGTGACTTGCTTACTCACGGTTTCACAGTGAACGAATTTGACCCAGATCGGTTCCTGGACGAACGACTTCACAAGTTCTTGACGCCCAACCCGTTTATTTTTGTCCCTTTTAACGCCGGCCCGAGAATCTGTCTAGGTCAACAGGTAGGTGTCTTACACATTCATTCCCGTTCTTCGACGTTCGAGCACTCGGGTAGTTTGCCTACAACGAAATCTCCTATTTCCTCGTCCGCCTACTCCAAGTCTTTTCTTCTATTTCGCTAGCGGAGGACGTGCAGACACTTGCACCACCTGAATGGGCGCTGTCCCCTGGCCGAAAAGGCGTAGAGAAGGCGATCCTCCGGTGCCACCTTACCATGTATGTCATGGTAAGTGTTCCATGGCGTTGCCTGTTTCGATGTGAACGATTTTAACAAGTTGACTTCGAATTCAGGACGGTTTGTGGGTGAGGATGGAGGAGAGTGCGTGATTACGGAACGCGTGCTTTTCATGGTCGTCATACTGCATAGTTTTATGTTACATTCTAGTTATTTTCTGGCATCCGTCAATCGAGATTTTAAGTACGTATCGTAGGGCGCGTGTGAACGCAATCCAGCAAGCTGATTGGCTAATAACGAACGAAAATTCGCTAGCCCGTGAGAATCCAAAGACAACTCTCAACGTTCAACGTTCATCACAATGTTCGCCGGCGGTCTCGAGACAGCATCGAGCAAACGAATGGAATTACATTCCCAAGGTTCCCGAGCGCCGTCTGTCGGTTCCAACAAGCACTTCGGTTAGGTCCCCAGAAGTCCGGCAGAATACCGTACTACAACCCAGGAGAGAATGAAGGGCATTACCAGGGGAGCATATGCGGATACGGGCTACTTACAGACACATCGTACGGCGACTGGACGCCGTAGAGAAACCCTGAAGACGCAATGAACAACGACGCGCATAGTCCAGAAACGCCTCCAGAGCTCCCCGAAACTCGTCTCTGTCAGCAGGAAACTGACCAAGCCTACTTGCAGTTCCAGTGTTCAGATCTGTGATGGAGCGGCTAGACCATGGCCGGAGGAACATGATCACATCCTTCCTTTACGCTCATATTGTGTACAGGTTCGGTCCCATGGGTGGAGTGTTCGCTCTCAGCACAACAGTGAATACAGTGGTCGATATACTACTCGATCGCCGGATGGTGGCCGTACAAACAGATGACAGCCACGACGAACGTGATTCTAGACCCAGGACTGAGCCCACCATACCGAAGTACTAATGGCTGGAAACATCAACGTCCAAACCCGTTCATTGCACACAGGACAGGGACCGACGGGATGAAATGCTGCAACACCGAGTTTTGTGCACTGACTCGCTTTGCTCTTCTGCCCCTAGTCAGTGATCTTAACTACACCACACCATTGCACAGAGGCCCCACACTGGTTCAAACCACTACCTGCCAGCTTGCCTCCGGAGCTGATCTTGCCAATCAAAATGTATCATAGTCAGTTCTTCAAATGCCCGACGATGGCAGTTTTTTCAACATCTCGGGTGATACAAGATGCCCTGTGTTAAAGTCAGAGGCGGTCAGGAACATATCTTCCTGCATCACCAGACAGAAAATTGATGTTGATGCCCGTTCCACGAAACTTCTGGGGTCGTTTGTCACCCGCATCCAGCATCCTTGCGGAGCGGCACGTGAGAAAGTCCGGCATGGTGGCGCACGTAGCTCTTTCCTTCCACCGTTGACTCGCGCCTGCTCGGTACAACCCACCCAGACCTCACTACATGCTACACAAGTCACGCGTCACTGTAGCTATCGAGATTCACGAATTGTGCTTAGGTGCGGGGGTTCGTTCCTCTTTTGATCTGACCGGACATGAATTCTCTTAAGTATGCATAATGAAGGTACGCGGGTACTTCCTGATGCGTACATAGTTGAGACTAATGGACCAGCACTAGTCTGATTCGACCATATACATTCTCTAGACAATTGCACTGGCCACATCCGAATTTCCGTGTGCAAAAAATGGGGGACCTGGCAGAGATTATGAAGTAACCATTCAGTCAGCAGCTGCTTCGCCGTCCCACCTCTCAGACACACATAAATCAAGTCTGCATTTGGTCACTGTGATAACATGCTGCTCGAATCTGGAATCCACTTTGAGATCAACGAAACAAATCCTCGGTGGTTGGTACGTAAGGTCGACGGGGTTATGAACCTTCAAGACCCATACCAATATATTCATTTGCCTGCTCCTTGTTCTACGTCTGTTTTTTAGATTGATTTACAGTCCCAGCATTCCGATAAGGAGGTCAAATCAGAATCTGTACTAGTAAGTCTCCGTTTGGTTACATGTACTTTTAGCTCACAATGCCCCCTACTCGGAGGCTACTTTCTCGAAGCATTTACACACGAGGGTTGTCATTGGTCTAATCGGACTTGGATAGTATGTGGACGCCGTGACGATCCGTATAGATAATCGCTTGAGCCTGTCCGTTATGACGGCATAAGCTGCTGGCCCGAAAAGCGATCAATCGGATACTGACAAGTCAGAATGTTTGTGTCCTTACCAGCCATAAAAAGCCGAGGAGATAGGGCTTTACTAGCAGGTAAATCGCTCATACCTGTCGTACCATCGAATCAGCAATTCACTGTTTTTCATATCTCACAATGTTCGCTCGTGTTTTTGCTCTTCTACCCATTTTACCCATTTCCCTCGTCGTATCTGTGGCTGCCGCTTCCCCTCCCCTTGCATCCCTCCTCCTGGTCCGTGCAGCACTGGCTCCCCCACCTGCTGCAACCGTGCCGTTCAAGTAAAATCATGATCCTTTTGTGTTTAATGATGAATTGATCACAAGAAATTCCTTTTGCTGGTATAGGGCCAAGATCCCTCCGTCAATGCCACATTGACCGGCTTCAGTCTTGGCGGTCTTCTCGATGACATTACTGCTCGTGTCGACGCCCTGGTTGGCCTGAATTGCAGCAGTATCATTGGCACTGGCGTCGATTGCTCTCAACAGCCCTCTGCTGTGAGCAAACCTTCAAGGTATGCACTATCCGTTAAACGTTTTTGAAGGACGGATGAAACCATAAATAAACATGATTCCCAGGGCGGTCTTATCAACATTGGTTGCGTTCTCATCACCATTGAACTTGGAGTGTCTGCATAAAAGATTGGAGCATAGCGCGAATCTGAGAGCAATGTATCATCGCACTCCGGGTCGGATTCTCGGAGATCGTGTCTAGCCCAGCATGACGGTTGAAGTGGGTCGAAGTTTGAGGAACGGTGAGTAGTACAGACGCTAGGCCATCGACGGACACTAACGAGAGCAGAAGAACTGAGCGGAGTGGACAGTCAAACTTCCCTGGGCAATAATCGGGAGGTGGGAAAAACTTGGACAGTGATGACCGCAGGTGAGGTGTGAAACGCGATTGACCACGAAAAGGCGACCGACTTCCGAACAGACAGCAGGAGGGCACTGTATGGGGTGGACATCTTACCGGACTCGACAAGAATCGCAAGTGGATAGAGAGACCACTGGTCGGTCAGTGTCTGGTCACTTTCAACCGGCCAGCGACTGCGACGTATCTTCGATTGGATAGTAGGGTGCGCGAGAAGCTGTACCTTGCTTCGAAGCGTCAAACGACTCGGGAGGAAGGTATCGCGTAAGTACTCACTGTTTTGAAATTCTTGACGTCTCACTCTCGGTCATGTATGGCGAGGGCAAGCGAGCAGTCCGTACTAGCCTCCTCGAGCACATCCTGACGCAGTCGGATGGCCCGGTGTCACGCTTCTCTCTTGGACTGGAAGCTCGTGTATATAGCACTACCAAATGCTAACTCTCTGCAGACCTCACTGTCTGACGATCGAATCAAACCCCCTCATATCCTGCGACCGATCGAGACTTGCGGGATAAATAGGATGACCGACGCGGCACTGCAATCATCATTTCCCGCTGATCCCTCGCCAATTGTTAGGTTGTATGAATGAGCTCTACAGTGATCTCCCATCACGGCCGGTCGGCGATTGTCTCCCTCCAGTCGAGTGAAACTTCTTGGTCTCGTTTCCCCCCGCCTGCTGCTCGGAACATAGTTTATCCTGCTGATATCATCGACCCCTCCCAATTATCGTGCGACATCGAGGACTCTTGGAGAGTTGTGCATGGAGTGACCAGTGTCAACTTGATAGGAATTGATGCACGGTTTAATTCTCGTCCACTGTCCATGGATCAGTCCCGTTGTCGACCAGGATTTATCAGGCGGTATTTCTCAGTTTGATCTAGAGATGCGCGCTCGTCGGCTCATCGTTCGCCTGAGGTTGCCGTTCGGTGGACTACTATTTGCTTTCAAGTTGCAGAGGCGAGGGCAGTACAAATGCGTCGCGATGGACTGTGTCTGAATCATAAAGACGCAAATTCGGACAGAGACGGCGTTGAGTGAGTTAATGGAGAAGATTGACCCTACGGTGGATGTAGACTGGCGACCAAGAGGGAGGCAGGTCATCGACAGGCGATTCGTCACTTGGGCAGACGATGCGTTGTTCAAAACGTTGGCTGTGATATATTATAGTTACAATGCAGAAACACGCTTTCCGTTATTCCCATACAAATCATCAGACCATGCCACTGCTCTCTTCCCCTCCACCTACTTTGCCATCCATGGATTGAGACTCCTGTCCACCCCATGCGTGCCCGCGAGGGCTTGCGACAAGGAGAGTCGAGCTGGGCGATGGACATCCGATTCTCGCACCTGATCCGGTTCGAGAGTGTCGTGACGCTCGGCCATCGGTTCCTGCACCCCGACCGGACCCATTTCGAGTGCTGCTCCAAACAACACGACCACGACCATCCGTCACAAAAGGTGGGTCCACGTCATGTTCACATTGAGGAGGGCCATGTGATGCGTCCGCATGGCGATTCTCAACAGACTGAAGAAAAGCTGGTTGTTGCTCCACTGACGATCGATTGACAGGCGGGTTTGCCGAGGGGGAGGAATCAGAGGATTCGATGGAACTATTGGGGTCAGCATCAGATGCATGCTGGACGGACCCTTCTTCTTCTTCTCCTTCTCCTTCTTCCTCCTCCTCCTCGTCATCCGAAATATCAATAATGAACGTTTGTCGGCTCTGGTTACTCATTATTGTGCTGAACCGCGATGAGAGACGTGAAAGCTGGGGCTGGGGCTGGGGCGGCTGTGAATGACTGGGTGACGCGGCGGTTGGTTGAGGGGCAGCGGTGGTTTCCGGTGAAAGCGGCGTCCGCTCTAGTGATGGCGCCCGTTCGGGGAGTGGCTCTCCTGGCGGAAGTTGTGGACTGTCTCGCCCAGCACTGTTGTGGAGAGTTGCCGCTTCGTCGTACAGTACCAGATTGTCTTCCTACATTCAGAAGAGGCGTGTTGCATGGCATGGGAATAAACGGAAAGGTTAGAGCTACATCTACAAGGCGTTTTGTGACAAAGTGGGGGAGGGAGGAATAGTCTACGTACCAGTATCTCGAGAGGGTCGATAGAATCATCCTCATTCTCACTTGAATCGTGACTCCCAGTTATATTGTTTGCTGAGAACCTCTCCATGAATGCCGGGAGGCTAGCTCGTATGACGTCAAGTGTAGCATGAAGGTTTGTGATTGGATTTTCAAAGATGTGTTGCAAGAATTCGATAGGATCGTCGTAATCAAAGCGGGTCGGGGGCAGAGTGCCTCTAAGGCGATGTCTCCGGAAGATCTACGAGGATGGAATTGATTACCGATGTACCTGATCACAGTATGAAAACTCACATTCATGGAGTGCTTTGCGCCGTGGAGGAATACATGCGGGGTACCATCAGGATTTGTGTGCTTGTAGAAACAGTCTATTCCGAACGGACAACATGGCTTCCCACGACGCAATGTCTCATCAAAGTACCTAGAAAATCGGGGTTGGAGGACAGCAACAGGGGAAATCGTTGACTCACTTGCAAGGTACCCTGGCCATGCTGGCTTTATATGCATCAATTGTTTCCTTCTTGCGAGGAGTGCCGCTTGGAAAGAAATGTTCAGAGGGTGTGACGAAACGAGAAGGCGTGCGGCAGAGGGGACAACATTTGATAGTGCCCGACGAGACCACATCGGACGATTTGCCTGCCGGAGCACGCCACTGACGGATACACTGTCCATGCGCCTTAAGGATCACCAGACGGACAACAACACATTATCGAAACTGACCTCAAGACAGAAAACATGGCTGCAGTCCGCTGCGCACTATTCAGTATTACTTGTGCAGTAGCCACACGAGGGTGACTCACTCAGCAAGCCGTATGTGGTAGGTTTTTCCAGGCAGATGCAACATGTTTCCGCGTTGAATTGAATCCTCTCATCGTCCGGGGATACTATAGGAAGGACATGGCGGAACCAACACTGATCTCCGCGAGTGCAACGCCCTGGTGTCGTGTTACGTGGCAGGATGGATAGTATAGGCATGATCGAACGCACCCTTGGCATAGTACTTGCACACCTTTGCCTTGTCATACGGCGTGAGCTTCTCGTCCGCGCCATGGAGAAACCTGCAGTTGTCTCCAGCAAAGCAACCCCTGGATGTAGAGTAATAGCGACAGATTCCCCGCGACTTTGATGTCACCGGGCGATCCATACAGACTCATCGACGACAAGAAACAATCGAGCGGCTCGCTCAGATCAGACTTTCCCACGGCCATGTCTCTCTCGTCCACGTCCACGATCAAGAACCAGCTCAACGTCGCTTTGGGTCAAAAAGCGACCAGTTACTTTTCAGCACTCAGCCAGTTCGTATCTGCCAAAATATCTAGACAGGAATTCGAGGATTCCGTCCGCCATGCCCTCGACGCGCCAAACCTAGGTCTCTTGCATTTCCTCGCGTCGACAGCGTTCACTCACCTTCGTCGCAGTCCAGCTGCACAACTCCTTGATAATATCTCTGTTTGACTTCACAGTCCACAGAAGACCCCCCACGCCGCCCCAAGATGCCCCAAAGCAACCCCCTCGCAAGCGGCGCAGGGTTCTCCCATACCAAGGGCCCGACGATTTGGACGGGACATTACGATCGAGCAGACTCAAGCGGTGGACTGTATCGCTTGGAAGACGCGAACGAGACAGGATATGCAACCTACCCTCACAGTCGAGTGCCCCAGAACGGCCACGTCCACGCAAAGACGCGGATGAGATTGCACGCGACAGAGGCGTAGTTCTTCTCTTAGAGCGTGGTGGTGAGCTTGGGTGCCATCCAACGACCTTCTTTGTTTCCAACTCACTCCTTGTACTACAGACCCCCCAGGCAGTCGTCTGCCACTTCATCTTGCGTCCATATCCAGGGCTCCGACTTTGCAACATGTATCCGACAGAATCAACCTTATATCCGCCCAGCACAATTTAGGTGCGCCGTCTCGTGCTGTGGCATCGCTAATGATGCTTGCTTTCGAGGTATATACTTTCATCGCGTTCAACAACTCGATGTCACTGACACCGCGCGTTAGGCAAAGCTTAAACAACTTATCACCCACGCCCTCTCTCTCACTTCTACTTCCCATGCGATAACATCCATCAACCCTTCCGCTCCGCGCTCAAACAACCGGGTTCTGACTGCATCTTCCTTTGATTCGCTCTTCACACTCTCCCCTGCTGTGCTTCCAAACCACTCTGCAGCAGCCATGAGGCTAGCAATAGGTGAAAACGAGGCAATGGACGACGAAGATATCATCCTTTTGAAAGATAGGGAGGTTCGAGACCAACGATGGCAGATACTTGCCCTTCTGAGCGAACGAAGTACGGTGAAAGAGGCTCTTAGGCAGCTACGATGAAGCCTCGGCCCAGACGACTCATTCGATTCAGGATCCACATCGCACTAGATGGTGGTTGTTTCTCAAGGTTGCGGTTGCATGCATCGGAGAAATCGCAATACTTTGCCACGTTCGAATGTCATGATCATACTTACGAAGATCGAGTCTCCAAAGTTTCGGTGTTCAGCTCAGCATCACCACGGACGCTTCAGACTCCAAGACCCTCACTGTACCAATGCGAATGATATAATAGCTCAGGAGACATTTCCATGTCCTCTCGTATCCTTTGTCTATTCTCGTCTCGCTCCATATCGAGGTCCTCAAACTTTGATTCCCATTCCTCTTTCACACTTGCATGTTTCTGCGCCCATTCCCCTTCAATTTGGTCTTGATAAACATGCTCGTTTGGTAAACTCGTTCTTACAAGTAAAGAGTAACATAGGGGGGGAAGTCATGCTGAAACAGTCGTCTTCGAGACCAAGGGTCATCTACCAAAGTGAATGAAAGGAACCCAAGAAGTGAAGGGAGCGCCGGACTCGCGGAGCTTCTGGACGGCACAGTGCAATGCTACTGCCGCCTCCGTACTGTCGGGAACCCGGCTAGCATCTCGAAAGAGGTGCTCGTACACGTCCCTCGCCACCTTTGGCGCGTCCTTGTCCATTATCGACCACATCGTCCTGATGACACTACCATACCCGGCA
Organism: Leccinum uliginosum; assembly: GCA_038091455.1. Taxonomy (NCBI): domain Eukaryota; kingdom Fungi; phylum Basidiomycota; class Agaricomycetes; order Boletales; family Boletaceae; genus Leccinum; species Leccinum uliginosum. Next base: position 12,080 of record JBBPOM010000452.1, read on the forward strand.
AGAAGCATCCCAGCTGCAAGATGAACGGATTCTTCCGACAACGACTCGTCTCCTTGCGCAGTCTGACAGGCAGAAAAAAATGCGAGTCCACCTTTGGGGCGCGATAATTGCATAATGTCCGAGAGCTTCAAGCGATGATGGTTGGCGAGGCATAGCCCGCTATCGAGCGATTTCTTGGGATCCTGTATTCCGTGACACGCAAAATGGACCCAGTCGGTATTCTTCAACTTCTCCGTGACGTCCTCGACAGTGCCTTCAGAATTTTGGAGGGTTACCAAAGGAGATTTCTTGCATAATTCTCTGATGGAATCAATCTCGTGCTTCACCGAAAACAGTGGATCAAGTCCATCTGTCGGTGACTGAGGGACAGCAAGTAGGCGAAGTTTGGAAGAAGGGTCATGGAAGCTATTCTGAGGTGACGATGCGAGCAAAGTCAAAGTCGGCAAATAGGAAGATATAACGAAGCTTCTTCTGTCAACATCGAACCCTCGCTTCCGGAAGCGCGCAAGTAGCGTAAGACCAAGTTCCAGTGCCGTTGTGCAATGATCTGGATGACTTTTGCTCCGAAGTCGTAGAGCATCCCAATACAATCATTGGCACATCTAGGTCAAGTTACCGTTTGTTGGCCTGGCAGTCGATGAACTTGGCATTGGCCAAATCGAACAGAACGGCTGAGCGACTGGGGTGATCTCTAGGGCAAATATCCTGAACACGCTGGAAAGTCTGGATGGCCGCGTCTAGATCCATTTGGTCCTGCCGCTGCCGGTAATGCAGGAGAGCACGATGCCCCTCGTCAGTGAGCTGTTCCAGCGCGTTCATTTCCCGTGACTCCGGTAGCTGTTGACATCAGTTCAGCAAGTGACTATAGCGCATGTACAGTCTGCTTACACCGAGTTTTGGACAGGATTCATCCGCGCCACAAATGCGTTGCTCCGTGATGATGCAAAGGGACGAACACGACGGTAATATATCATCATTCTGGGCTGTAAAGTCGCTGACTACGAGATGTCAAGAAGAGTGTGTAGTAGACAAAGGATTCCCTCACACTGAAGGTGTTCATTCTGATGATGGAACACTTTTCCAACTTCTTGAATCGACGGAGCAATTCTCCGTTTCCTAGCCTCGGTCCAAGCTCGAACGATGCGTAGACGCTGAACGAAATAGAAGACGATAGATCCGATGGTCTGTGGCAGCTATTGAATGAAAGGAGCAGAGATTCGGCAAGGGATGACGCACAAGAGGATTTCTTCATCCCATTCTACGGCGTCCTTTGCTGTCGACACTGGTTTGTTGAATGTTTGTATGGTCCTTCCATCGACTTCCACAATGACATGGAAGCCTGCTGGCATGCGACGGAGGCCGGACGCAACATTCGTGGCACGTATGACTGAACAGGCGTGTTTGTGATGTCTCTAGGGATGCCAGTGCAAGATTGCTACGCACATGTTACAAAGACGTGTTCGCATTCATTGGTAGGTGATGAATGCGAATCGAAGTCGCGTAGTGTCTTTTGTCCTTCAAGTTGGGGTGGTGGTTGGTGGAGAAAGGAGGATTCGTTGGCTTGATTCATGATTGGGAAGTGAACAGAGGCATGTGGGCAAGTACTGACTGAGTAGCGGGGGTGCTGCAGCAGTAGGTTTATATTCCAGGCGACCGGTTGCAGAGTATTAGACTCGGAAGAACTGCAATGTCATTATGTCATTGCCAATCGCCGCCGTCATTCACATCATGTGCTCACGCATATAGTACTTGCAGGTCAGAAAGAGGGTATATATAGACCAGAAAGTCAAAAGGGACGCGAAAGAAAAAGAAAAAAAAAGGGTATAGACATACGAAATGACGGAACGATACATATATTCATAAACGACAATCGAAGAATAAAACAAGATGCCATCTCACACAAGTCAACTCTGTCTCGCAGTTTGCAGCGGCGAAGGAACCGGAGAAGAACCGGTATCTGTCGGGGGTCGCGGTGATACAGGGAGACCCATGACTCGACTGTGTCGGTTACTCCGCTTGGACACGTTGATGTTGAGCCCGCGGCTGGCAGCAACGTGGGCTGCATGCGACCGCAATTGTACCCCCGAAAATTCGGCTGAAGCAGGAGTGAGGAGGTCCGACTGCTGAGAGGGATTGCTCGAACGCGTCTGACTGGATTCCGCCGTCGCATCGTTTTCTGTCGTCTCGTTACCGCTCTCGTACAGCGAAAGGCTATCGCTGTCTTCGGAAGGAGTTTCGTCCGTCGATGCTATAAAAGTGACGAATGTGAGATCCACCGTGTGCCCGTACAGAAGAAGGCAACCACGAACTGCGCAGTGTTCTGCCCACCAAACCGAGGAGCTTGTCCGCCGCTGCATCCGAGTATTGTCGGCTGTTCCGCCGACTGAGTTCCTCGTCTTTGTCTGCTTCATCCTCGTCCACGTTGTTGGTAGCATCAACGTTGAAAACCCTGTTGAATTCTCCAAGCATCAGGCTGAAGACTCCGGCAGGTATACCCAGTGTAGGACTGAAGACGATGCCGACGTTTCGCATGTTCATTCTGTTGACGGTCGAGTTTTGTACAATGAGGATCAAATGGGCGGTCAACGCGCGAAGTAAGCTGTAGTTGGCAATCGGCAGGGACGCTATTAGATGTGAAAGTTCGCGAATGCGCTCTTGTGGCTCCACAAAGTCTGCAAGTAGTGTCAAGTGCAGTTCGAAGCCAGGAAGAAGGAAGATAGACCGACCCATTACAGAGAGGAATCTCATGTGCAAGTCGCGCGTCAAGATGCTGGCAGGTAACTCTCGAAGGAAACTCTTCAGCAGTCCAGCTATGGCGTGTGGATCCCAATATTCGTCCGAAGCTAGGAGATCTACGTCCCCCTCTTTTACAGTTCATTAGCGCAATGCAGTGCCTGAGTAGGTGGTCCGACATACCAGTATTGAATCTGTCCTTCAGACTCTTGATCACAGCAGAGCTCCCACTCAAGCGATAGATGCCCTCCTCTTGGTCAGCCTGTTTTGTCTCAAGATACTGAATACACCGGAAGATAACTGCCGGTAGACGTGCGATCTCGGCGACCTCGAGGGATTCCTCGAGGGGTACTCCAAACACGGCAGGAGGAGTAGACAGCGGGAGTTTGTCGACGGGTCTGCCAAAGTTCCAAAATGACCTCGACTTTGCTTTTTCTCGTCTGTCACTCGAAGAAGTGCCTTCACTTGGCGCATCCTTCCCGCCAAACTTGTAGCCTACAGGGATGGGGGCCGCGTTTATAGGTCCAGAAATTTTTACCTTGCCATTCAGATCACCGCCTCGCAAGGATGGAGAGCCAACATCGGGTGAAGCCGCGCGATCAGGGAATGAGGCTGCTGTGGGCGAACCAGACACTGCAGTCAAGCCAGGGTGGTACGACTTCCTGTCCCGTTTTGCCTCCCGGGACCGACCAGAATCGGTACTGAGCTCTTGTGTTGTACGCACCCCTCGCCGGTCAATGTCTGCATAATGCCCGAGCTCAGAGCTCGGTCTGAACGCTACTAAACCCTGTCCGGCAACTTCAAGTGGCGAGCTCGAAGGAAGAGAGCTCGACAACGAGACGTCTGTGCGGTCCACGAGCCGTTTTGAATACTCTTCGTGAGTGTGATCGGTGTTGACGGTGTACACAGACTTTGTTGGACTGGGCGTATACGACTCGTCGATCGAGATAGAACCTGGGAAAAGTGACGACTGGAAGAGCTTGGAATGGTTCGGGTCTTGCGCGAGTTGGGATATAGGTACCAGTGTAGCTCGTGAGATGTCATCTTTCGATAAACCTTTCCGTTTCCCGTTTGGCGTGGTGACGGTGTCCTGATTCGAGCTCAAACTAGAACGAGGTTGGCCCGATCCAGGGCTCTGGGCTTGGGAGACGTTGACAGAAATGGGACTTGGACCAATGGACACCGCAACAGCTGAGTCTTCATTGAAGATTCCCGAAACATAACGAACGAGTATGTCCACCCAACTGTCCCTCTCAGCGTCACTTTCAGCACATAGGACATGTCGTGGATTAGAGGCGCCTGGTCCCCTCCTTGCTTCGATGATGAGGAACGCATGCCGATAATTTTTCTCGTCGTCGTTATCCGCTGTTCGCTGCTGACGGCCTATTTGCGCACTCGTTATGGCGATGGAACCAAGGTGAGCACCGCCCCGCTGTTCAGAGTGTTAGGTGGGAGGACAAGGCTCACGTCACAAACACTCACACTTTCATAATATTCGAGGACAGGCCCTTGCAAGACAAAGTAGCGAGTCTTCCACCCACCAAAGTTTTTACCTCGTTTAGTGAGGTAACCCTCCTTGTGTCCGGCTTGCATCACGGGCTTCTTTGCATCACGCACGACGTCCGAAGTCAGAAAGGCGATTAATTCGTCGTTGTTCTTGACGGGAAGATCAATCAACGACTGAAGGTATGCCTCTAGAGCGACCTAAGGGGGATCGCGTTCAGCTTTGGAGTAGGCATTATCCTACAACTCTCACTTACCTTACGCCGATCGGACTTTGCGGGCGCGTGATCCTTCCAGAGTTTGCCTTCCGGAAGGGCTGCGATTCTCTTTGAGACACCCTTTCCGACGGCAGATCTCAGCCGATGGTCGAGACCCAGCACGTCAGAATATAGTTTCTCCACTTTCCAGGGTTCCTTGCCTTTGCCAGGATCTACTTCGATCTCGAATGACAACACCTCCTTCCCTCGATCGTTCGGCCTGATGGAGGAATGCGAAACTATGGCATGAGTGGTTTTGAGGTCGCTAGCGACGAGAGGAAGGGCACGGAAAGTGGGATTGGGTCTATCGCTCGACATGGACTTTGTTGGCGAAAGGTAAGATTCGGGCGAGGGAGAGTCCGGATGAGGGGTCAGGAGCGAAGATTCGAAAGATGATTGTGATTGTGACAACATGGAAACATCGGATTGGGACTGCCAGTGCGTCTTGGATGGGACGACTGCGGCTGAAACTGGGGGGAGTTGAGAAAGGGTATCTAGGATGGATTGTGAGGAGGCGCTCTGGGTACGGTTTGAACGGTGGTGGGCAGGATCGTGGAAATGCGGCATAGGCAGATCAATCGTATCAGCTGGTTTGTCGTGACTGTCGGTGATCGACGGGAGTGGTTGTTGCTGCTCTGTTTCCTCGACGAGATCCTCCTCTTCTTCCATATCAAGAAACTCGTTTTCATCTCCGCTGTACATACGGGCGGGCCCGAATTTGCTGGAAGGGATGTGAGCGGCATCGGCTTCCGTGCTCGTCTCCACTTGGAGATGGTCCAAATTAATCAAACCTGGACTGGGCAATGGACTTTCATCCAAGTTGGAAATGTACCGCTTTGCCTCGTCTGGAAGAGAGACGTTCGAATCTCGGTTTGAGGGCTTTGAGTGTTCTGGAATCGGACTGAGAAGGCCAGCGTTGGGACTCGAAGAAGGATATGACGCGAGTGGTGTGGGTTGGGTATTAGCGGACAAGGCTGATTGAGCGGTGTGCTGCTGTGAAGGCCTGCCGGATGATGGCATTGAGTTATTGGGCAGACGAGCATGCGGTTTTTCCACTTCATTAAGGGGAAGTAAGGGGAATATGTTTGTATTTGAGGGGGTGGTAGAGCTGGGATGCGAGATGGACGCTGATCTTGGGGGTAGGGAAGAGTGAACGTTGGCCGATCCGTTGTCAGAACAGGGACCTTGAAGATCGCGATGTTTTACATTTTGTGAGTGAGGAGGGGTGAGAGGACGGTCGTCGTTGGGGGGATCTAGATTCAAAATTTGTGAGGGTGGAGATACGGGAATGTGAGAACACGCACGGTATGTATCAGACGGACGGCGGGTGGCGATGGAAGTATTCTCTGTAGGGGTGGAGATGGCAGAGTTGGAGGTCGAGGGTCTGAGCTGCTTGAACTTGTCCTTGTCCTTCTTGGTGAGCTCGACGTTGATGCCGGCAGCGAGCAGACGGGCCTTGCAAGCATCACGTTCTGCGCGCATGCGTTCGAGTTCCTTGAGGAGTTGGCTGTAACCGCTGCGCTGCTTCTCGATGAGCTTCCAGAGCTGGGTATTCTGAGTAGAGAAGAGGTTTCGTTCTGAGAGGGCCTGGTCCAGGGCTGCGAGATGAGGATTTGTGGCATTTGCATGCTGAGAGAGGAGGGTCTCGAGGGAGACCGGGTGGGTTGTTGGGTTGGCAGCGGAAGATGAGGGTGGCAAAAAAGAGGTGGAGGCGGTGTGTGGACGCGAAGAGGACGAGCTCGAGGCGGAATTGCGCTCGACGGAGGGAGAGCTCATCGTCAACGACGTGGTAGTAACGTCGGACCTTTCCTTTTCTGTACTTACTTACCATGTTCCGCGCTCTTACGGCCCACGCTGTTCGCCGACTCTCGACGCTCAGCAAACCCAAGGAAATACAACACGGACATGCTGTCATATCCACTTTCGACCTCTTTAGCATCGGCGGTGCGCACCCTGCCAGCTTGCCATCACGACACTCAATGACGTGAACAAGTCGGCCCAAGCAGCTCGCACACCGTCGGGCCCATGCGCGCCGGAAAGATATTCATCACGGATCTCTCTGAACTAGACTTGCTCGACCAGGCATGTAACAACGTCCTCCTCTTCCGTTCCAGCTCACACTCGCTACAAGGTCAAAACCATCAAGATAGTTCTGTGAGTCTCGTGCGCTCCCGGGCCATCAACAATATTCTCATTTCCACCTCAGTTATGGTTCCCTCGCGGCAACTGGTCAGTCTGCACATCTCACATGTACATCAACCACCCACTCACGCTTTCCCAAGGCAAAGGGTATTCCCTTTCAATTTGTATTCAACACGTACAACTCAATTTATGAGCTAGCCATCACACTCCCCAAGCAATCCTTCTCGGTCTCGAAGGCTCGGATCCAGAGACCATCGATTGCGGTACCATTCCTTCACGCTACGATGCCATCCTACTCAACAAGAGTCTATACCTTGGCGGAAGACGTTCCATTCACTTCGACATGGATCGTGACATGCTCTGGCGCTGGGATCATGTTCTCAAAACTCACCCAAACGGTATGCGCTTTTCCTGCTTTGACGAACACGGCAACCTCTTGGCTACCAACGAGTATTTTAGGTAACGTCTCACCTTCCTTCCCCTCAACCTGTCATATTGATGTTCCCAGTGTTGGCGGTGGCTTCGTCGTCAACGACAAGACCAAAGGTTGGATATATGCGTCTCACTCCACCCTGTCGCTGACATTCCACCAGCCGACGAGAACTTGTTCTACAAAGGCGTCGACAAAAAGGCCGTGCACGGCGCTCGTCTCCATCAGACCCACACCGTAGAAAAGGGCGACGTTGTTCCTGCCAAGCCTCAATCCACTGATCCAGGTCATCCCCCATACCCTTTCGAGTCGGGAAGTAGTCTCCTTGCGCTCACGAAAAAGCACAACGTAGGTTCCGTTGGTTCTCCTTCCCGTCCACCATCCTTCATTCATGTCCCAGTTGACTATTGCACAAATCGTTCACGACAACGAACGCTACTTTGGTCTCTCTGACGAGGAGATTGATTACAAGGTTCATCGATTTCACTACAAATTCAACACAATATCGACAGTTCCTTCAATAGCTGATGCGCATTTGGGCCGTCATGGATGATTGCATTCGTTCTGGTGTCTCAACAGCTGAGAAGACATTACCCGGCAGGCTGCGTCTGCAACGCCGCGCTCCGATGCTTTATAGGCGTCTCATGCGAGGGTGAGTCCTGTCTTCCCTTGCCAAGCCAACTTGTTCTCAATCCCCGTGGACTCAAAGATTTTACCCGGGCATCGGGATGCCAACAGTGCAGCTTATTGGTTCTGGCTCATCCCCGACTCTCGTAAGTGCTATAGATGAACCCGGAAGTTCGGGGGCCGCTGCGCTTCTCGAGCAGGAACAACTGCAACCGATCACATCCCGAAACGCACGAACCCGCTCCCCGCTTGTTACCGGGTCATTTGAACACCCGGTTCTCCCCATGCCCCCTGTTGGTATCGTTCGCGATCAATTGACCACATGCTACTGATTTTTCCCAAACTAAAGCGCAAGACCATGATTCCCGCTGTCGATTTCCTTTCCTGCTATGCAATCGCAGTCAATGAAGTGAACGCTTCCGGTGGCCGCATCGTCACCTCGCCCACCAATGGCGCTGCTGGCGTCATTCCTGCCGTGCTAAAATACATCGTCGAATTTGTCACCGACGACCCAGAGAAGGCCGTCAAGTCATTTTTGTTGACCGCTTCGGTCTGTTTACCATCGATTCAGGCGACAGTGTGAGGCTGATGAAATCATATGTTCAGGCCATCGGCATGCTATTCAAGCGCGGAAGCACCATTTCTGCTGCAGAGGGTGGCTGCCAGGCTGAAGTCGGTGGTATGTCTTCGTTCCAACATTGTGAGCTGTTGTACTGACAGGCATCGCCTCAGTGGCTTGTTCCATGGCGAGTGCCGGTTTCGCGGCGTGCATGGGTGCTTCTCCAGAGACAATTTTACAGGTAGGTTGTGAATCCTCTCGTCACCTTGTGGGTGGCTGATGCTTGGTAGGCTGCAGAAATCGGTATCGGTATGACGCGTCTCTAAAGCAGTGAAAAAATTATTTTGACGACCGTGACAGAACACAACCTCGGCCTGACTTGTGACCCGATCGATGGGCTAGTTCAGGTTCCTTGCATCGTATGTGTTCGATTATTTTCGTTCACTGGACATTGACGCATAGCGGAACAGGAGCGGAACAGTTTGGGAGGTTCGGACAGCTATTTGCATACACTTTGAGTAAGCTGACACGCTTGGACTTTGGGTAGCCGTGAAAGCAGTCACAGCTGCACAATTGTCGATGGCCAGCGATGGTATATATCGAGTAACACTGGACGAGGCAATCGAGGCCATGCGTCTTACCGCTGCGGACATGAGCGTCAAGTACAAAGAAACGAGTCTTTCCGTAAGTTGATTTCTGTGTATTCTGACTGACGTGTTGACAGAATGTGCTTGATTGTACAGGGCCTCGCCGTGAGTACCATCGCTCCGTCTTCATGTGATCAGACCCTTAACGATCTATCTTAGACCTCGGTCAAGATTCCGCTGACTGTTCCGGCCTGCTAACGGTACTCCTTTCTCGCTAGATCTTGATCAGGTCATTCGTTAGGTGTTTATGGTCCGTCCGATAAATTAGATGTGAATAGTGCGATGCTGGCCATAATTCAATAAGTAACCTTTCCCTGTGTAAATGATTGAAAGATCGTTTTGCCATCGGTCGGTAACTTGCTGGCAGGGTCAATTTCGCCAAGGACCACCGTTGACAAATTCCGAGTTCCGACGAGCATGGCAGCTGCCGTGATCACGTGAGGGTAAATTGATGTCGTACTTCAAAGTTACTTGACTCTGCCGTGAACCTTGACGATGGAACAGCAAGCAGTACCGCCGTCCCAGTTACCGGCATCGTCCTCCAAGTATCACCATCCTTATTTCACGGTGTCCGAGGTCGAATATCTTTCAGAGAAGCAGCGTGGTAAACTGTCCGCAACCCAGGAGGAGAAGGTAAGGCAGCAAGCATGCGGTTTCCTGGAGGTCGTAGGTGCAAAGATCGGCTTGTGGGTGTTTCCAACTCTCTCAGCCTGCTCGTTCGTCCGACCGCCGCCGCTCACAGCCCTCGGAGGACGATTGCGACTGCTCAAAATCTCTACCACCGCTTCCATCTGTTCTTTCCTAGGAAAGATTTCAGTTACTACGTGCGCGCACGTCTCGTGGTCATGACGTTTCCCATCCTCACCCACGAAACAGGATGCCACTCTTGCTGCCTTGTATGTGTCCACAAAGATGCATGACACTCTGAAGAAGCCCCGGGAGATCCTCATGGTCTCCTACGGCGTGCGATTCCCAGAGTTGGCAGCAAAATCAAAGACGCTAGGTGGTGAAGTCGACATGGACCCTATGGTGAGCCTCGAGTTGCTCTAGTCACATTGCCAAGTTTAGGTCTGTCAGACAGTCGAACACGATCGCCAGCGGCTGCTCGCCGTAGAACGTCTGATATTGGAGACGATTTGCTTCAACTTCACTTCCAGGATGCCGTTCCCCTACGTTTTCAAGTTGGGTCGAAAGTTGGGAGGTAAATTTATGTTGTTGTATTCCCCGCCGAAGATGTCGATTTTTTTCTCTCTCGCTTTCAGCATCCAAGACACTTATCAAATTTGCGTGGCGTCTCACAATCGACTGGTGCGTGACTGTTTTTTTGGTTCAGTTGATTTGACGCTGACGACTCTTTATCAGCCATCGGACTCTTGTTCCCATCATGTACCCACCTCATACGGTTGCGTTGGGCTGCCTGTACACTTCTGCCCTCCTTTTAACGTTGGAGATGCCTCCACCGTCTAATCCGATTGACGACTCTGCTCAACCCTTGGTTGGCCTTCTGAAGGAAAAGGCTGTCTGGGAGCAGACTTTGATGGTGGAGGCGGAAGATTTACAAGGTCAGAAGTCCTTTTTCATGGTGTGGCGTGTGACGGATTGGTATTCACACTGCAATAAAATGATACAGAAATTGCCCATCTCATCATCGACCTTCTCATCCAGGCCGCGCAAAATACGTCGTCCGCGAACACGTCGCCTAGGACTCCATCCTCACCATCCCCACACCCATCACCGCGAAATTATTCCGCTGGTCCTCCGCAGTCGCCATCAGTCCCTTACAAGGCCGATCAACTGATTCACCTGAAGATTGCTATGCGGCAGAACGAGCATCCCGCGCGACCGCATAAACCGCTTGCAGGATCTGATCCCAGTGCCTTGTACAGCGGGGAACAAGTTGCTTTGCTCGGAAAGAATGAGGGCACCGTGCGGTTTCTATTTGGGCCGCCTGGTACTGTCAGTCAGGAAGTATGAGTCGATCTTTGCGTAGTTGTGTACTAGTAGTATAGGGTAGACGTGGATCGTCCGGAAATTGGTGTATGATTTACATGGTGCGATGTTCGATGTGGACCGCCGGCACCGGCGCCTCTTGCGCAACGTGGCTTTCGTTCCACACCACCACCATCATGTCAGCATCAGAAGACGTGCAACGATCCCCAGAGCTCTCAATTCCTCCTGAACCCTTCCAAGGAGAACAGACTACGTTGATTTTGGTAGGACTGATAGCTTCAGGCAAGGTAAAGCCTCGCCATATTTTTTGCGGTCCCGCGTGTGGGAGTCATTAATCGCAAACGAATGTGCATCCATCCTTCTTAGTCCACCTTTGCGGAGGCTCTCGAGAGTCACTTTCCCAAATTCCGCCGCTGTAACCAGGACGACCTGGGTAGCAGACAGCAAGTAGAAGAGCTGGCGTACCACACGCTTTCTGAAGGGCGCTCGCCTTGCATCGATCGGACCAATTTCAATTCCATGTACATCAGGAGTTGGGGAACAAGCCGATACCTATTTGGGAATTAATTTCGTCCCGATACTTATGCCAATGATAAATATAATGGTTTATAAGGCCTGAGACTTATTGATCACAGGTAAAAAAAAAATTGCTTAAGACAAGCATATATATTTATTTATAATCCCTTTAACTTTTGCACCTGCATGACACTTCGGTGGCTCAAGCATAAACCTATATAAGGATTTAGCATTGTAGCGAATTTTGGTGCATATGGGTCAACCATGCCAACCATTGCTTCACTTCCGGGACTGCGCCGGTATGATTTTTTGCTGCCGGCCTGATTATGATTGCTTGTATGACACCCATTGTACCATGTATGCCTCCCTGTAAGCCCATACCATCCTACCAATTTACATATACATTGGGAGCCAAAATCGGCATGGTAATATTGCCCGCAGTGTGACATTGATGTCAACATTTGTCTAAAATACTCTTATATGACGCTGGCTGCAAATTTTGATCTGAAAACAACTGATGATCCATCAATCTCGCACACTGCAATGTCAGGACAGATAGTCTATTATACGGGAAGGAAAAGTCAGCAATTACATGACGCGTACAAAGGCACAGTGTATCATCCATCAGCTCCTCAGAGCGCGCACAAGGGCTTCGTACTAGCTCAAAAGTGCGACCAGTTTGGTCGAGGCAGGCGATATGACATCCTCCACGACAATTAACCATCATCATCATCATTTTCATCATCATCGTCCTCGTCCTCGTCCTCATCCCCGTCCTCATCGCCCTCGTCCTCGTCCTCGTCATCCTCGTCATCCTCATCATCCTCGTCATCCTCGTCATCCTCGTCATCCTCGTCATCCTCGCCCTCATCGTCATCATTACCATCATCAACCTTTTCTTCGAACTCAATCCCAGCCGAGCTAGCTTCGTCTTGTGCAGGATGAGGCATACCGATCTCGTCCATTACAAAATCTTCTTCGTCTGATTCATCCCACGAACCTACCTCCATGCCTGGAACTTCGCGATCAGGCTTCATCACAATGTGACCCACTCCGATTGCCGCATATCTCATGAACATATCACGGTCGGCGAAACTGTGGGAGTTAGCATAAGAGTATCTTTGACCAGTAGACACTCACATATTGACATAATATGCTGCCCAGTCATCTTCTTCCCCAGAAAGCCTCGCTATTGAAGGGCCGGGTGCCAACAATTCGTGTGTGCGACCGTCAGAGTACGCTGGAATTAGATGGCATGCACGAAGCACCAACGAAGGATCCAAGAAGCCGAAGGGGACATGGTCAGGGTGGTCCGGTACGAAGCCCACTTTGGGAAGACGGCCCTCCTTAAAGCCCCACTTGTGATCCTGATCCACACCGAGCCAACGAATCCAGAGAACCTCCATTTCTTTCTCCATTCGACCTGAACCTTCCGGATAGAAGCCCACCATGACATGGAATGCCATAATCACCTGAGCATACCAGAACGGGTGCTCGTCGTCTCTTGATAAAGTCATTATTGCGTCGCGTCGAGCCGCTCGCACGGTATCATGATCCCGGCGCACGTCGTAGGTTGTGTAATTGATATGCAATAGTTTTGATAGGACAAGTCGGTCCGCATTCAGCAGATAGAGTTCATTTCGCTGCTCGGGAGTGAAGCTGTGCTCGTCACCATCATAATCAATATCCAGTAACCTTGCCAACAAATGGTCCTTCAGAGATCCTATGAAATTCGTCTGATAAGTGTGGGCTGGGTCAGAAATGTTCGGTGTTCAAGGAGGAGTATTGGACATACCTTCACAGCAGGATCCTCCGAATGCTCATGAAGCAACTTGGGAAGGCTGAAGACGTTGCTCTTTTTCCCTTTGTTCGATATGGAGTGGTGTAACTGCGCAGAGCAAATTACCTCATCATCCGCCTCACCGGCAAGCCTGAGCTGGCTCTGATTGCGTTGGCGCCTGAGAATGGTCTCACGTCGTTCCTGCTTTGCGAAGTGATTATGGAAATCTTTCTTATTAGAATTCCCATAAACTCGTTTGAGCGCCTGATGGGCATGTTCCCCCTGAGATATGCGTTATTGCCCATCACACGTAGTGAATAGATCGACTTCGAGAATGATAACTCACTATTTGTGTGCTATAAGAATCAGTAGTGCCGTACATCTTGATCATCCGACTGTAGTCGCCCAGCGCATGGAACTTGTAGGTATTCATATTGAGCGCCTTTGGGAGGGATGAAGGTCTCGCCCCCTTCTGTCGTCGTCCAGACAGAATATCACCTAGTTCTCTTCTCTGTCTTTGAGCAGCTTCTTTTGGCAGCTCCTTTGCTACAAGGGCTGTACACGTGAGCTTTTGGAATTGACGCAGCGCGTCACGGAGCCGCCGTAGAGCCTGATCAAGCAGGTTAAGGGTGTCGTCCGTGTGAAGGCGTAGCTTTGCCAAAGCATGCCATTCGGCAAGACGAAATAGTAGGCTCGCAACAATTTTTGCGTGTATACCAGGCAATAATCCCTCAAACACGGGAATAGCACACTGCAAAGGACGTGTTAGGCAAACTGGTACTAAGCCAACGGGACTTATATCCTACCTGTAAAAGGTTCTCAAAGTGCCACGCCG